>ML262433.1:52448-87505 GCA_005239495.1 Nicotiana undulata
ATATATATATATATATATATTATTTTTTGGTATTTTTATGATAGAAAATATGCAAGTAAAGACACAAAAATCGAGAAAAACAATTAAAATAACAAAACACTAATGAATGTAGGAGATGTTAAAATGATGCAAAAATTAGGTATTCACAATGTTCAGTACAAATAAACCCTCACTAAGGTAACCCTTCCCAACAAAGTCTCCCCCACGAAAAATACAAACTTTATCAGATTCAAAAACAAATTTACGACCTACCTTGTTGAGAAGCGCACCAGAAACTAAGTTTATACGAAGAGAGGGTACATACAGAACATTGTTCAAAGCTAAAAAAAAATTCAGAAGTTAATTTAAGAAGAGTTTTTCCTTTACCCATAACTCCAGCTGTAGTGGAGTTACCCATGTAGACACACTCACCATCAGCAGATTCCTCAAAGTCGTGAAATAGCTCTTTGTTGGCGCAAAGATACCTTGAAGCGCCTGTGTCCAGTATCCAGTCAGTCCTGTTAGCCACCATGTTTACCTCAACAACCACAGCAGCAATGACATCACCGCCCTCAGTAAGGTTAGCTTTGACTTGAGCTTTTCCTCCATTCTTTGAGCTTTGTCCTTGTCTCTGGTAGCAATGAAAAGCCTTGTGACCAATTTTGGCGTAGCAAGGTCCTTTCGACTTTTGAATATGGCCGTCCAGCTTATTGAAGTAATTCTGCTTCTTCACATGTCCTTTCTTATGGCCTTTCTTCTGTTTTCCTTTAAACCTGTCTTTCACAAAAGTACTAGAAGATTTCACAAGGTTAACTTTAGAAGAATTAAGAGAGAGAGATTTCATCTTATCCTTAAGCCGTCCAGACTCCTCATCTTTGAGACGGTTTGCTTCCTCAGTTCTCATGTGACTGATTAGTTCTTGAAGATTTAAGTTTTTCTTCTTGTGTTTTAGTTGATTCCTGTGATCACTCCAGGAAGGTGGAAACTTTTCAAGCAAAACATTAGCCTGAAGAATCTCATACATCTCCATGCCCTCGTTCAAAACATCTGCAGTTAAGTTCTCATACTCGTGAACCTGTTACATGATTGGATTATCATCAACCATTTGAAACTTGATCCACTTTCCAACGACATACTTCTTCTTTTTTCAATGCCGTCAACACCATATTTCTTCTCCAAACTATCCCATATGACTTTAGCAGATTTATAATTTATAAACAAATCAAATAGAGGGTTAGTCATATGGCTAAGCATATGCTCTCTCACTGTTTTATTATCCTTTTCATATTTATTCTTAGCAGCAGCATCAACAACAATAATATTAGCAGCATTAGAACTATCATCAACAATATCAGTAGGAGGACCGTTAAACAAAACATAATCAACTTCTAATTGTTCAAAGAAAATTAAAAATTTCTGGGACCAACGCTTATAATTATTTTCATATAAAGGCTCAAGTTTTGACAGATCAGGAAATATTTTGTTCAAAGTGGTGGACATTAATCAATATTATATATGAAATCGCTTTCAAATTGTAAGAAAAATGAATAGATAATATTGACTAAGAACAAGAAGGAAAGAAGAACAACTTATCAAAAATACTGTGTCGTGGCAAGCCACTACCTTGAAAGCGATTTCGGCCCGACTAGGTGCAAATCGTTAAGGTCGGTCGCTCCCTAAAGTTTCACAACACCTCCAAACACGTGCACTCGTGGCTGGAAGTTTAGAATTTGCACAAAACGATTTCCCGAAAAGAAGAGAAGATAAAGGTATTTTCTGTAGCTGTTACAAATATTAAAAAATATATTAGGAAGAAAGTGATGATTAGCAAGATGAATTCTTGGTTAAGAATTGAGTGAGTATGATGGTTAATCCATAACCTATTTATAGGCATTTAAGGAGGTTGCGTGTATGACAAGTGTTGAGAGTCTTTTGACAGTTATCCCATTATATTAGTCCACTTGGCTCCAATATTGACAAGTATGTCTTGTCTTCCATGCATGAAGACACATGGTAGACATGCATAGCCATTCAACACCTGGCTTTAGGACTTCATGCAAGAGGTCACTTGTAAATCGATAAGACATTTGAAAAATAAATAAATAACTCATGACTATTGGTTGTAAATGAATTTTCAAAAGGAAATTTTTAACTTTACGTTATGAATAATTCCAACACTAATTACATTGTAGATTTGTAGGTTACACTTTTGACTTGACTTACTATTATGGAGTCCCTTTTAAAATGCTAAATACCTATTTTCTGTTCCGTTGTTTCCTGGACTGGAATCCCAGTGAAATAGCAAGATCCAACTATCCGTGTTATCTGACGAATACATTAAAGAGTCGTTCCAGAATTAATTATTCCAGAATTTGTTATCGCACTCTTCTATAGGGATAAAAAAAACCACTACAACCCTGTGATAACTAGTTTGGCGATTAGCAATATCGCGATTTTTATCCAAATTAAATATAGGATAAAAATATCTCAAATTTTTGTCCCGAAATTAGTTATCCCTTATTCCGTACGAAATGAGCCCAAGTGTTTGCACCCAATCAAACAATTTAGTCTTAACAATTATAAATTAAAACGAGAGTATTTTAAGTGATAAAAAGTGTGTATTTACCATTTGAAAAATATTACTATTCCTATTGCGCTATGTTATTATGTGAAGGCACTTGATGAGAGAAGCTTTATAGTACTCCCTCCGCTTTCGGTCTAAAATAAGTGATCAATTTATGTTGGGCACACCCATTAAGGTAATACAATATTCTAGACAAAAATAGTTAGTGTGACTAAACTACCATGAATTAAAGATTGCAACATAGTTAATGTGAGGAGTAAAAGACTTTGTAGGGATACGTACATAAGGGTCATTTTGAAAAAACAAACTGAATTTGATTATATAAATTGACACTTATTGTGGACCAAAATAAAAAGGCAAATTGGTCACTTATTATGAAGCTAGAGGAGGGAGTATATATTAATTTGACTCGTATATATATGGTGTTATATTAGTCATTATTGAAAAACATAAATTTGACAGATAAAGCATTGCAGTTAAGAAAAAAATTGAATAGTTTAATGAATTTGAGGTATTAAAAGTTAGAAGTTGTAAAAGAATGTAATGTTATCAACTATTTTTAGGACATATATATCAAAATTGAAAGAGTGAAGTGTGTGTTTGTGTGTGTGTGTGTGTGTATCGTCTATATATTCCTGATCCAAAATTTATGGGAATTGAATGCACAAAGCTCTGAAAGTTGTACACATTTCTTGAACTTCAACAAATTTGTTGAAAAAAAATAACCACTTTAATACGACTTCCCAAAACTTACTAGATTCAGTTCTAGACTATCATGTGGCTATTTCCGCAAAATATGCAGCTCAAAATGCTTCAAACACACTCATAGTCGGATTATCAAATAAGGATTAAATAACTAAGTGCATCTAGACTTGAAACAAGACTTTGATTATACATGGAAATGAGCAAGTTGCCCTTTTTTCCCTCTAACTTCTCATATAAGAAACTATAAACGGCAAATCTTGGAATTTGGTGATGAAAAAAGGACTTCATTGAGCTTCACATTTTGTTGGCCTCCTAATTTATCATTAACACCTATATTCAAAGGCGGATTCAGGATTTGATGTTTGTGATTCCTGCAACTACATCGAGTAAATTTTCGATAGTAATTAGGTTCACATTCAAATATTTATAGATTTTTAATGAATTTTTCGAACACATTTACACTATTTGGATAAAAGCTACTAGGTCCACGTGAACCCGTAGGTCGCAAGGTGGATCCACCCCTACCTATATTTAAGTTTTTAGGTGAACATATATGATGCAAAAGGACCAAAATATCCATGCATGCAGCAAGAGGTGGATCTAGGGTAGGTTCTATAGATTCAACGAAACTCATTGCTCTTGGTTCGAACTATATATACAACAACATCATACATAGTGTATTCACACAAGTGGGGTATGGCGAGAGTAGTATGTACGTAAACTTTACCCTTACCTTGTGAAGGTAACGACTGTTTCGGAAGACCCTCGGCAATAAAGCAAAAACACAGCAGTACTCGAACTATATATACATATGCAAAAAAAAAAATGGTAAAACAATAAATTTATGTATGTAAGTAAGACACGTATACATAAATAAGATCACATTGATTTGAATCCACAGACTCTAGATCTTAGATTCGCCTCTGCATGCAGTAATAATTAAACTTCCTCGACTAGTTAGTGTACTAGAGGTATAATTAAGGATGAAAATACTAGTTAAAGATTAAGAAAAGAACACTTGCCCTGTTGAATATCTATAACCATATACTTTTGCATCACTTCAACTCTAAGGGATCAAAGCTTTATTGTCCAAAGAAAAACTTATGGACTCCCCTCATAAACCAAGGTTTTTTTCACCTAACCTGTTCTTTTTCTTCCTTCTTGTGTCCTCAAATCTCTTGACTTTTTTCATTTCTAACACTTTTAAGAACTCTTCTTGTTCTCTATACCAGCAAACATATAAAGCCATTGCCACTGCCCCATTAAACAATGCTATCCCTTTTGTTGTTGAGCCAGAAACTAGAGATGATGTTGTTCATGTATCTGATAAATCAGCAGCTGATTTAGACTTACCATCTGAATTCCTTGCTTTCACATCTCCGCAACAACTGCCATTTGGAGTCAACCCGAACTTTAATTCTGACAAACTCAACCCTCCCGTTGGCCGTCCATGTACTATGTTTCCAGATTTACTTCGTCGTTACATGTCGTACAAAATCAATGGTTCTTGCCCTGATGATGAACTCCTAGCACAGAAGCTGCTTCTCAAAGGTAGTGTTAGAAATTAGGAGATTATTAGAAAAACTTGTTTAAGGACTATTTCGGTGAAATAATGGTTTTTACCCAAAAATCTTCCACTTTTTTTCCATTTGAAATTCATATCAAGACACAACATAACTTTCCAAGTACTCTCTTTCAACTTCAACTTCAACTTCAACTTCAATTACTTTTTTTTTAAACGTCAACCAGTATTGGCCGAATGCTTACCATGTAATTTAGGAAAGGTTTAGAATCACTATAATTGTGTAAATAAGAACAGGAGTTACTCAGAAGGGGAGCCTTCGCGTAACTGGTAAAGTTGATGCCATGTGACTAGGAGGTCAGGGTTCGAGCCGTGGAAACAACCTCTTGTAAAAATGCAGGGTAAGGCTGCGTACACTAGACCCTTGTTGTCCGTTCCTTCCCTGGACCTCGGGCATAGCCGGAGCTTAATCGGGCTGCAATTTTAAGAACAGGAGTTACTCAATTTTTTTTTAAGAACAGGAGTTACTCAATTCATTCCTCAAAATCACCTCTTTCTATTTTCTTTACAGGTTGTGAGCCTCTCCCTCGCCGCAGATGCCGTCCTGCTGCTCAACAGGAATATGTTGAGCCTTATCCTCTTCCTGAGAGCTTGTGGACTACTCCGTCAGATTCATCTGTTGTTTGGACAGCATATACATGCAAAAGCTATGAATGTCTGATCAACAGGAAAAAAAATCAGAAAGCATTTGATGATTGCAAAGACTGCTTTGATCTCAATGGCAGAGAGAAAACTCGTTGGTCGTCGAAAAAGGGAGCTGGCCTTGACTTCTCTATTGATGAAGTGCTATCAGTGAAGAAGCCTGGTACAATCAGAATAGGGCTTGACATTGGTGGAGGTGTGGCTACATTTGCTGTAAGAATGAGAGAAAGAAACATAACAATATTAACAACTTCAATGAATCTTAATGGTCCTTTCAATACATTTATAGCATCAAGAGGAGTCGTACCTTTGTACATCAGCATTTCGCAAAGACTTCCTTTCTTTGACAACACACTGGATATAGTTCACTCAATGCATGTGCTGAGTAATTGGATACCGACAACACTGCTCCACTTCTTATTTTTCGACATCTATAGGGTGCTTCGGCCTGGTGGGCTGTTCTGGCTTGACCATTTCTTCTGTGTTACTGAGCAATTTGAGCAAGTCTATGCTCCTCTTATTGACAGCATTGGGTTTAATAAGGTTAAGTGGGTCGTTGGGCGAAAGATGGACAGAGGCCCCGAGCTGAATGAGATGTATCTTTCAGCACTGTTGGAGAAGCCACTGAAGAACTCTTGGTGATAGTATTAGATGTTTCTTTTAGTTTCTTACTATGATGGTAATAGAAGAGAAGAAGTAGGTGATTTTTTTTTTTAAATTATCGATTCGTTTCAGATGAGATCTGCAGACATAAACTAACAGTTTGAGGTAGCTTGAGTATGATTTTGTAATGTTGGTGGGCTAAACCTTATTTAGCTTTAGAATTTGCTGAAAACCAGACTCCATTATTCAGAACAAAATGTTTTACTGTAAAAAGTATCGAAATCCATGTGTGAAGCCCCAGATAAAAAATGTTTGAATTTAAGATTAATATGTCATTACAATTGACAAAACCATTTCGAAGAAATAGTTAAAAAAAAGGTCCATATGAATAGTGTTAAAAAAAAAAGGTCCATATGCACGAGTTAAGTTCCCTAATAGATCTTCTGTTCCAATAACTTGAATGTGTTTGAATATAGTAATTTCTAAGTCTTGTGTGATTCTTCCGAAAGGCGCCTTAATATCAATCATTGTTTTCTTTGTATAATCCATTCTGAAACTATGAGAAAGTTTATGGATATATGCTTCATCAAAAGCAACTGATAATTCATAGGGCAGCCTTCTGAAGTTCACATGAACTGGAGCTTACCAGTAGACCTTTAATGTTTTCTGCAAGTTATGGTGTTTGACTTAGAAGATTGCGTTAGTTGATCGTGTAAGGAAATATTCAAGTTGGCTTGTATTATTAGCAAGTTATATATCTTGCTGGTGGATACTTGTGAAAGTCAATCTGGAATACAGATGAGCTGCTTAAAATTATTTGTTGTTTTGCCATATTATTAGCAAGTTATACATCTTGCTGGGGGAAATGTGACACCGCTCATTGGATGATTAGATCCAAATTTCAGATCAAGCGTCACTAAGCATGTCTTGAAATGAAGGTTGGCTCCCCAGCATAGACAGTGAAATGGACTTGGAATTTAGAAATGAAAGCTTGGAATTGGTTTGACCTTTACAGAGAGCTGAATTAGCAGAAAGCTCCTCTAACTGTGTGTGTGTATACATTACATATATAGAATAATGGTAAATCCTGACTGTTGATGAATAGTGTTGAACGACTGAAAAGGCATTTAATGGGCACAACTGAAAGACAATAGCATATGAAATAGCACATGGTTTTGCATTTTGGTGACCTAACCATCACTTTCATAGTGTGGCCACAAATTTCAACCCACGTATTTAAAATATTTTTGTTTTGATCAAGTCAAGATCATGTTGACTCAACCTATAAATATTAACAGGGTGAATATAAGATCATTTTAGAAGACAGTCATGTTGAATCAATGTTAGTCTCAATAGAGTCAATATAATATCTCTTTCGGAGCTTACTTGTGATAATTTTCTTACTCCACTCGGTTCATTCTAATTATATTGGAGTAAATAGATAAATGCCAGAAGGAAGGGGAGCCTTGGAGGAATTGTAAAGTTGTGACCTATAGATCACGGGTTCGAACCGTGGAAGCAGCCACTAATGCTTGCACTAGGGTAGGTTGTCTGCTCAGACCCTTAGGGTACGGCCTTTGCCCAGACCCTACGTGAATGCGGGATGCTTTGTGCACCGGGCTGCCGGAAAAACGCCAGCCAGAAGATGGAATCTAATTAAGCTCGTGTTTTGGACAAGTAAAGGGAAACATTGCAGTAATGGCAGAATCCTGCCCCAAAGACTGGCTTCAGCCGGAAAATGTAGATTTATGTTACAACTACAGAAATTGATAATGCCAAGTACAAGTACCAAAAAACTACAAATAACACTCGAGAAGCATAATCTGCTACAGTGTGTTTATCTCTCATTTGAAAAATCATCACTCAAAGCAATGAGTAACTACAAGAGATTCTATTTCATCTTCAACTTGGTTGCAGTATATACAAACCCCAAAGCTACACAGGATATAACTATATATAGACGAGGTACTCTCAAGTTGTTTCACTGATCAAGTACAACTTCTGACCATCAGAAATCAAACCTATATCAAGAATTTTACCTGCATCTTCTGATAAAATACAAGAGCCAGATGGAAAGTTGAGTTGTTCCGATGCTGTAGTAATGAGTTCTTCCATACTCTTAGGTATCCACAGTACAACACCATGTTTTCTGGGATCCTTGGGCTCCCATGGGTGGAAAGGAAACACAGTACACTTCCGTGGGTGCATTTTTTCTGTTATACACAAAGATTATATGGTTAGCGAGCTTAAAAAAG
Organism: Nicotiana undulata; assembly: GCA_005239495.1. Lineage (NCBI taxonomy): Eukaryota > Viridiplantae > Streptophyta > Magnoliopsida > Solanales > Solanaceae > Nicotiana > Nicotiana undulata. Next base: position 60,799 of record ML262433.1, read on the forward strand.
TTTAGCTAATAGAAAAATTGTAGCTAATAAAAGAAGTTATAGCTCCGTTATTCAGCTTTTGGGAGAAGAGTAATGATTGATGACCTACAGGTAATAATGAACATTCAGTTAACCCTTGTCTTGTTCCTCTTCAAGTCACTTTTTCTTGCTTTTTGGTCTTTGGTTTAGGTGAGTAATAAAGGGGAGCCAGTGGAGCAAGGGAGTTTCCCAGATCAAATATGCAGAGGTACCACATAAAGGGTATTATTATAAACTCCTAAACAAAAATATTTTCCACTGCATTTGGTGAAAGTGTTCATTTGTAATACCTGAGATCTCGTGTAGAGCAATAGGGAATTCCGATATCTGAGCTGATTTTGCTTCTTCCAGAAGCTTGGTCAATTGATTGTTTCCACTTAGTATAGCTTCATCAAATGGAGTATTCCCCCATCTGCAACATAACAAGTTTCCTTAAAGTTTTAAGTGGCTAACTAGCACAGATATGCACAATTGAGCTAGTACAATGTACTAAAGTTCTGAAAGAGCAACCATGATGATTCACCTCGATTAGCCTTAAAACTTGAAGGAAAAAAACACCAAGCTCAGGAGAAGAATTGACTAAGAATCTAATAAGCTCGACCTAGAAATAAAACTACTCGATGTCTCCAATGATCATGTACAATACAAGCAGTGGCGGACCCAGAATTTTGTGCAAGCGGGTTCAATCTTAGAAGTATATAACTTTAGTAGTAAAATAGTAGTTGTCAAGTGGGTTCAAATAAATATTTATACAAAATTTACACAGCTTTAATCCTAATTTATACATATGCATAGTATTATTTTTTGGTGAAGCGGGTTCAGTTGAACTCGCTAGCCACCACTTGGGTCCGCCACTGAATACAAGGCATTTTGAGCTTGAACCATGATGGACGTAACAACAAGCTCTCCTAGGTCATCAAAGAGATATTTTTATAACAGGTTTAACCTCAAGAAAATTGTGTTGGGATCTTTCCTCATGTTTGAGAATTCATTCACATTCTTGATTCGTCTCTATCTCGTTATGTCGATGACAGGAAAAATACGACAAGCAATTGTCTAACTTATGATTTCACTATTTAGTGAACTGAAAATCTATCACTTTTCACAAGCCTGGAATTGAAGCAGTTATTTTTAAAAGCATGAATCTCAAATTGATTGGGCATTACTATGCTATAATTCAAAAAACAGCAAGAGCAAAAGTTCTCAGTTGTCACGATAATCATATATAAAAAGGTGATTAAAAAAAGAAGAAGAAAAGTTGATAGTGATGGGTTAGTATTATGTTTTGATGATCTAACAAACTTTTATGTTAAGGACAAGATGAAGGACCTGATGCGTAACCAGCACAACCAGTCAGCATGAACTCAAGAATTTGTGCAGTGTACATTTGAACTCACAGGAAACAGTTTAGGGACCTGATCCCTTAACCTTCTCACTGATGGAAGTACAAGTCAACTATACATCTGGAAAGCTGTGACAGAAAAGTGACTGTTTGCAACTGTACACGCTACAGTGCAGTAACAGTGCAACAGTCACTTCCCATTGGTTCAAAAGTGTACCAACTAAGCATTGGCATCCTTCTTGGGATGTCCTAGGGATATAATATCTTATTTGGAGACAAACAAGATATTCACTTGAGCATTTACTAAACATTCTCTCAAGCATTGAAGTGTTGCTCTTGCATTGAAGACTCAAGTCTGTCAAGAACAAGAAGACAACTCCACTAAGACGGACCAGTTTCACTACGTGTTGTTAGGTGTCCTTAGTTGAGTTGTAATCTTGTATTTTTCTTTCTATTGTATCCTACTCGCTTTCTTAGAAGCACGGTTTTTAGGAATCTCAAAACCATAAACCTTGTGTGTTTGTGTTCTGACTAGTGTAGTCATAAGTTAAAGTCTTTGTAACTAGTGAGTGACAAAGTGGCTTGTAATGAGTATTACAAGTTAGTGTGTTAAAGTCTATGTAAGAGAGTCATTATAAAGTGGCTTGTAATAGTTGAGATTACAAGTTAGTGAAGTTGAAATCCTACCAGTGTACGTCGTGGTTTTTGTCCCCTTGAGTTGGGATTTTTCCACGTAAAATCCCGTGCCTCTTTTACTTACTGTCTCTATTGATAACTCTGAGGGAACTGGTAAAGTACCAGGTCTCTTTACAGTTTGAAGCCTCCTAGAAACTATCAAATCGTATCAGAGGAGGTTCTTTCTAAAAGGTTAACACCTAGAAAGGATCTCTAATGGCTGCTCCACGCCTCCACCCAACTTTGAAGAAGGACAATCAACATATCGACCTCCTAGATTCAATGGTCAGTATTATGGGTGGTGGAAAACTCGTAGGCATTACTTTATAATGGCTGAAGATACTGAATTGTGGGATGTCATTTGTGACGGTCCACATGTTCCTATGAAGAAGGTTGGAGAAGCTGGGCTATTGGTGCCTAAGACAAGAAAAGAATATAGTGACGTTGATAGGAAGGTTGTGGAGAAGAACTTCCGTGCCAAGAAAATCTTGGTATGCGGTATAGGACCTGATGAATACAACAGAATCTCAGTCTGCCAATCAACAAAAGAGATATGGGAAGCGTTGCAAACTGCTCACGAAGGAACAACTCAGGTCAAGCAGTCCAAAATCGACATGCTCACAACTGAGTACGAGCTGTTCCGAATGAAGGATGATGAGTCTATACAAGACATGCATACTAGATTCACATCCATCATCAATGAGCTTCACTCTCTAGGTGAAATAATTCCCAGTAACAAGCCGGTGCGGAAGATTCTGAGCGTTCTACCTGGTTCTTGGGAAAGCAAAGTGAATGCTATCACTGAAGCAAAAGACCTACAAACTCTAACAATGGATGAGTTGATTGGGAATTTGAAGACATACGAATTGAAGAAGAAGAAAGACAGTGAGAGAAAGAACCAAAAAGGGAAAAGAACCTGGTTCTAAAAGCTGAAGATAATGACTCAAGTGAAGAAGATGGTGACATGGCCTATCTAAGAGATTTCAAAAGATGGTCTGAAGGAATGGTGGTATACCAAGAAGAGGTAGCTCAAGCAAATCAAGACACTATGATTTTTGCCACAAGTGTGGAAAGCCTGGGCACTTCATCAAGGATTGTCCACTACTGAAGCAGGAGCCCTACAAGCACAACGCTGACAAGACTGCCAAGAGGAACCAGGTTCCTGACAAACGATTCAGCCGGAAGAGTGCTGCTGATAATGTTGTGAAGCAAGCCCTTGCTGTCTGCGGAGATTCATCTAGTGAATTAGAGGAGGAACCAGAAGCAGATAACAATTCTTTGATGGCAGTAGAGAATGAGGCCAAGGTGTATGATTCATTGTTCGCGCTAATGGCTCAGTCCGATGATGATGAAGAAGGTGAAAATGTTATGGTAAACTTCAGGGATGTTCAGAGAAATCTGAAATCCTACTCCTAAAAAAAGTTAATGTCTTTGGCAAATGTTCTTATTGATGCTTACTACAGCCTAATTGATGATAAAGATTCTTTGATCATAGAGCTAGGAGAAACTGAACAGTCTAGAGATGATCTAGTCGTTTGTGTGGTAGATTTAAAAGAAACCATAAATGAGCTTGAAAAAGAAAAAGAATCTCTAACCTGTAGGCTAAACAATGTAGAAAATGAGAGAGATGACTTGATGGTGGTAGTTGTGGACCTAAAAGAGATCATAAGTAATTTTGAGAAAGAAAAGGAAGCACTAGTTGAAAAGACAAATAGTGCAGAAGATGAGAGAGATGATCTAATTGTAGTGGTAGTAGACTTGAAGGAAACAGTGGAGAACCTGAGCACTGAGAATAATGCTTTAGCTGAGAAAATCAATGTTGTTGAACAAGAAAGAAATGATCTTTTGGTGGTAATCACATACCTAGAGGAAACAATTGAGGAACTTAAATTAGAACCTGGTGCTTCGAGCATAGAGAAAGGAAAAGAGATAGCTAGTGAGAAACATATTAAGCTTGAAAAAGAACTAAATGATGTCAAAACAAGCTCGTGCTGTGAGCTTGAGAAAAACAGGCAACTTCAAGCTGAAATGGCTAAATTAAAATTTGATCTTGAAAAATCACTAAATTGGACCTGGTCCACAGATGTTGTTACTGCCATGTACCTAAACAACAGTGGAAACAGGCAGGGGATTGGGTTCCAAAAGGAAAAAATTCCTTACAACCCTCACAGCAAGTATGTCACTGTCCCAGATAATTGGCTTTGTACCCACTGTTGGAACAACGGGCACTTCAAAGAAAGTTGCCCAGCAGGGATCAGTCAGTTCAGAAAAACAAAATGTTTGCTGACAAGAGGAATACTAAGAAGGGACCAGGTCCCTCAAAGAAAAATAGATTCTTGCTTGCTTAGACCAGAAGAGCTCTTATTCATCCTTTCCTAACTACAAGGAACCCAAACTTGGGTTCCTAAATCTAACCCTTAACTTCTATGTGCAGGGACCAGTGAGAGGAACAGGACTGCAATGGATCATGGACAGTGGATGGTCAAAGCACATGACTGGGAACACCATGGATTTTCTCTCACTGAAAGCCCTGCAAGGAGGAGATGTATCCTTTGGCAATGGAAAAAAAAGGTACATTCTCGGCGTTGGAAGGGCTGGAAGATCTCTTGAGCACTCAATTGAGAATGTGTACTGTGTTGATAGTCAGAAATATAGCCGGTTGAGTGTCTCAAATCTGTGATAAAGGAAACAAAGTGGAATTCTTGTCCAAAGTGTGCACAGTTACTAGTCTAGTAACTGGTGAAGTGGTGTTGATTGCCAAGAGGTACAAGAACATTTATGTTGCTGATTTTGAATCACTGGAAGTTGGTGAGGTGAACTGCTTAAAGGCAGTTGATGATAATGCAGAACTGTGGCATAGAAGACTGGGTCATGCAAGCTTTTCCCTCTTGAATAAGCTGATACGGAAGGACTTGGTTCGTCGTCTGCCCAACTCAAAGTTCAAGGAACAAAGAGTATGTGATGCATGTGCCAGAGGAAAACATGTGAAATCATCCTTCAAGCCAAAGAAGGATGTTAGCACATCAAAACCTCTTGAACTTCTTCACATGGATCTGTGGTCCAATGAGGATTCCAAGCAGAGGTGGAAAGAAGTACATTTTCGTGATTGTGGATGACTACTCAAGATTCACGTGGACATTGTTTCTTAGACAAAAGATGAGACATTTGAAGTATTTGTGGCATTTGTCAAAAAAATCCAAATGAAGATGGAGTTGAAAGTAGCTTGCATCAGATCTGACCATGGTACAGAATTTGATAATGCAAAATTTGATGAGTTTTGCAGTGAGAATGGAATCACTCACAATTTCTCAGCTCCAAGGACCCCTTAGCAAAATGGTGTGGTCGAAAGGAAAAACAAAACACTAGAAGACATGGCACGAACAATGCTTATTGACAATGGGATTGCAAAAAAATTCTAGGCTGAGGCAATCAATACTGCTTGCTATTTGGTGAACAGGTGCATGATCAGGTCCCTCCTAAAAAAATAAACCCTATGAGGAACCTGGTTCCTGGAGAAATATCAGATGTTTCAAATGGCAAAACTGACATGATGTGTCAAATGAGGGAAATAAGTGAAGGCAGTGCAACCACCTCCTCAAATACACATGAGGAACCTGGTACCCTAATTACTACTACTGAAGCTGAAGAAGAAGTTGGAGATGCTGTGCAAGGCACTCCACAGGTTGCAGAACAAGGAATGCGTTGGGAAATCCTACTAATGTACCGAGTTCCTCCACTAACAAAATCCAAGTCCCAAATTGGAAACACAAAAGTTCTCATCCCCTTGATAACATAATCAATCCTCTTGATTCCGGAGTTCAAACCAGATCCAAAACCAGAAATTCCCTAGAACCAAATAGAACCAAAAAGAGGATTCCAAAATAGAACCAAAAAATATCAAGGAAGCTCTAAAGGATGCAGACTGGATTATGCAAGAAGAGCTGCACCAGTTTGAGAGAAACAAGGTTTGGCACCTGGTACCTCGACCCTCAGATAGAACCATCATAGGGACCAGGTGGGTGTTCAGGAATAAGCTGGATGAAAATGGAAACACCACAAGGAACAACGCAAGGCTTGTTGTTCAAGGATACAATCAGGAAGAAGGGATTGATTATGATGAGACGTTTTCTCCTGTTGCTCGTATGGAAGCCATCCGGATTCTTATTGCTTTTGCGTCTCATATGGATTTTACCTTGTTCCAAATGGATGTGAAGAGTGCCTTTTGGATGGCTTTCTCAAGGAAGAGGTGTATGTTAAGCAACCACCGGGTTTCGAAAGTCATGTACATCCAGAGTATGTTTTCAAATTAAACAAGGCTCTGTATGGTCTGAAGCAAGCTCCCAGAGCTTGGTATGAGAGACTATCAAAGTTTTTGCTATACAACGGATTCACTTGAGGAAAGATTGACAACGCCCTGTTCCTGAAGAAACGGGGAAGGAACCTGCTCATTGTTCAGGTGTATGTGGATGACATCATATTTGGGGCTACAGCAGACTCACTATGCAAGGAATTTACCAAACTCATGGGCAGTGAGTTCGAGATGAATTTTATGGGGGAACTGAACTTCTTTCTGGGACTTCAAGTGAAGCAGTCCACAAAAGGAACTTGTATCAGTCAGCAGAAGTACATCAAGGAGTTGCTGAAAAGGTTCAACATAGAGGAATCAAAAGTGATAGACACCCCTGTTGCAGTTGCAACCAAGCTTGACATGGATGACTCTGGATCTCCTGTAAACTAAACAATGTACAGGGGAATCATAGGCTCTCTACTCTACCTCACTGCAAACAGGCCAGATATTGTGTTTAGTGTGGGATTGTGTGCACGATTTCAATCAAATCCTAAGGATTCTTATCTAAAGCCTGCCAAAAGAATCCTACACTATCTCAAAGGCACACAGGACCTAGTTCTGTACTATCCGTCATGTGACAATTTCAAGCTTGTTGGTTATGTTGACGCTGATTATGCAGGTTATTTAGTGGACAGGAAAAGCACTTCAGGCATGGATCATTTCCTTGGATCTTGCCTAATCTCATGGGGTACAAGGAAGCAAAACTCGGTGGCGCTCTCCACAGCTGAAGCAGAATATGTTGCAGCTGCATCTTGCTGTGCTCAGCTGCTGTGGATCAAACAACAATTGGAGGATTTTGGAGTGTACATTGACAGTGTACCACTTTTATGTGATAACACCAGTGCCCTCAACATGGCAAAGAACTCGGTTCAACACAAGAGAACCAAACATATTGATGTGAGACATCACTTCCTCAGAGACAATGTTGAAAAAGGGAACATATGCATGAAGTTTTGTTGCACTGAAGATCAGATTGCAGACATCTTTACAAGGCACTGAGCAAGGAACACTTTGAGAAAAACAGGATGGCACTGGGGTTGATGAGACCTAATTAGGGACCCGGTCCCTCGCTTTGGCTATGAATGTCACTCTCAGGTACAGCCAGTTAAAGTGTTTTCTGACTAAGCCTAACTCACATTAATACCGTTGCAGGTAAACACGTATGATGATCGCAGAAATTAAACATACGGCTCTGTAGAACAAAAGGAAGCTGAAAAACTTTTTCAAGAAACAGGTACAGGACCCGGTTCCTGTACCACAGGTTAGTAGTTATGTGTCTTCTATGCCTCTCTCAAAAAGTAACAAAATTAATTACTGTTGCCACATCATCCGCCTTTTCAGTATCTTATGTATATCACGTCCATCTTTCAAATCCTTCAACTCCCTCTGCACGTTTTCTCTTCCCAAAACACCTACTGCCATTTTCTTTTGAACCCATTCCTCTTCCCCCTCATTACTGCACCTCTCTTTATAAAGTTCTTTCTTCTCTAATCGCTCAGCACCATCTTCTCATATTCTCTCTCAGAAAATCGAACTCCCTTCTACACTGTAAGCTTTTCTCTCCCAAAAATGGCAAACGAGAACTCACCCTCTCTCTCTCCTAGCACTGACTCCAAACCCGTTTCAGAGGAGGTTCAGTTATCTTCTCTCCCAAACGTCATCATTCCCGCACCTTATTCCTCTTCACTACCTACTGATGCTCCTCCTTCTCCAAAACCCACTGATTCTCCCTCATCTGAACAACCAAAAGAAACCCTAGCAAATGACGCTCCTCAGGCCTCTGAAGCCTCTGAGGATGACCCCTACCAGTATCTCAACTCCTTTCTCCTTGACTTTACGGCTCCCATGGAGTCTCCTGAAAAGGAAGCGGTTGAGAACATTATGTCCATTGCTTCTGAGAGTCTTCCCTCTTAAGGAGATTCTTCTCTTTCTGAGCCTCAGGGGGAAGAACCTCCATTCCTAGGAGATGAGGGGACCATGGTCCTGTTTGAGTCACCTGTCCATGAGTCTGTCAAAGAGAAGTTTGGTGAGGAACCTGGTTCTTCTCCAACTAAAACTCACCAGGAACCCATATTCTACACTCCTCCTCTAGAGTCTATTCCTCCCCACTCCGAGCCTACTAACGACGATGATGGGGATGAGATGGTCTCGAGTTCTCGCTTTAGGCTCCGCCAGAAAGTGATTACTCCCGAATCATCTGTCAAGCGACCATCCACACGGTTGCAAAAGAAGCGGGCCTTTAATTGTGCTTTGGAAAAGAGCAAGAGAAGCAACAAAAAGAAAAAGAAGAGACTGATGAAGGAGCAGTGCTGGATGAAGCTATTCCAGTGGTTGAGGTAGAAGAGGATGCAGCACAGGAACCAAGTTCCTTGGTAACAAGAAAATCTCACTCTAAAAAGTGTGTGGCTGGAGTTGTTGATGAAGGGCAAAAGGAAAAACGGATGTCTCTTGTAAAAAGCAGTGGAAAGCTCAAGAGAGCTGAAGTAGGTGAAGCCAGTGTCAAAGAGTCTGTGGCTGAAGAATGTTCAAAGGGAAAGTCTGTGAAAAAGTCAGGAAAAAGAAAAAGAGAAATGGAAACCGTTGGGGGACTAGGTTTAATGAAAACAATACCAAGTGACTATGGTAAGTGGCAAGAGAATGTGAGGAATCAGAGGGTGTTGTGGGGTCGAATGTTCGACCCAGAGATCTGTGAGATGGCTGGGATGAACCAAATTGTAGCCATGGTTGAGTTTCAGAAGTGGGACCATCTCTTCAAATTGAGTGTGCCCAAAGTGTATGAGGATGCGGTGAAAGAATTTTATGCATCCTTATTCACGATTGATGGGGATCATATCTGTGTTCTGGTGCACGGAGTTGACATTGTTTTTGATGACACTGCTCTTGGAACAGTTCTTCAAGTTCCATCTAAGGGAAAGTCTTCTGTGAAAACTGATGCCAATGCTTGTGAGGGAAACTTTCGGCGAGCCATTGTTAAGGCGGGTACAATTCAGCAGGGTGAACGGGTCCATAAGAAAGTCATGCTCCCTGTTTACCAGCTTCTGTTTGAACTGGTAAACAAGGTACTTCTCCCCCGTGCTGAAAGGATATCGATTGCCTCCAAGGCTAATTTGACATTGATGGAGGCCCTTGACTCATTCACCCCTATCAACTTGACTGCTATTATGATTGAACACATGAGGAAAGTGGTGAATGTCAAGGATGGTAATCATGGGCTCCCGTATGGTTTCCTACTTACTCGGTTATTTGAGTTCTACAACGTGCCTGGTGCAATCCCCCGAGTAGGGACCCGCAAGCAGACCTTCTCCAAGACGACCTTAGAGGAATGTGAATGTTTTGAGAAAGTTGGGGGAAGCACTTCAACAATATCCCAATTGATCAATGCGTTGAATGCTGCCAATGAGGTGATCAAGAAGCTGAAGGCTCAGATTGCTATCTTGGAGACTCAGTTGAGTCAAGCTTCTGAGGGATCTGGTGTTGTTGCTCCTTCCAATGAGGATGTTACCCGCTTGACCAAGGAGAACACTAAGCTAAGGCAGCAGGTTGAGAACCCGCGGGAGAAACTCCTGGAGGAACAAATGTCTGCTAATGCCCGCATGGATTTGGTTCTCAAGACCTTGGCTGCCTCCTCCTCCAAGCCTCCTCTTCTAGTGCCCCCTAGGATTCCATCCGTGTCCAGTCTCTGTCTGTTTTGATGGTGTTTGTGGTTGGCAGTACTTGTTTTGTTTTTTTTTTGTTATGTGGTAATTGGATTTCACCTGGCTACTCCCGATTAACAAGTCCAAATTATGTCTTTTCTATTCCAAGCAAAGACTTCTATGTATTTAACAACTTTTTTTGGGATGAATGAATCAACTTCAGAATGTTCTATATAATGCCTACTTGCCTTCTTTTTCTGTTTTCTATCATGCTGTGTGCACACATGGGGCATGAGTTAGCTTAGTTGGACTTCTTTATGTTTTCTGTCTGATTGTGTCTTTTTATGATGCCAAAAGGGGGAAGGATAAAGATAATTGATGCAAAGTTTAAGGGGGAAGCACATAGATAGGGGGAATAATATGGGGTCCTAGTCTTCCATGTGGTTAAGTTTGGCTATCTATCTGATTCATCAATTATAAAAGTTTGTCATCATCAAAAAGGGTGAAATTGATAGGTTAGTATTATGTTTCGATGATCTAACAAACTTTTATGTTAAGGACCAGATGAAGGACCTGATGCGTAACCAGCACAACCAGTCAGCATGAACTCAAGAATCTGTGCAATGTACATTTGAACTCACAGGAAACAGTTTAGGGACCTGATACCTTAACATTCTCACTGACGGAAGTACAGGTCAACTCTACATCTGGAAAGCTGTGACAGAAAAGTGAATGTCTGCAACTGGACACGCTACAGTGCAGTAACAGTGCAACATTCACTTCCCATTGGTTAAAAAGTGTACCAACTAAGCATGGGCATCCTTCTTGGGATGTCCTAGGGATATAATATCTTGTTTGGAACAAACAAGATATTCACTTGAGCATTTACTAATCATTCTCTCAAGCATTAAAGTGTTGCTCTTGCATTGAAGACTCAAGTGTGTCAAGAACAAGAAGACAACTCCACTAAGACGGACCAGTTTCACTACGTGTTGTTAGGTGTCCTTAGTTGAGTTGTAATCTTGTATTTGCTTTCTATTGTATCCTACTCGCTTTCTCAGAAGCACGATTTTTAGGAATCTCAAAACCATAAACCTTGTGTGTTTGTGTTGTGACTAGTGTAGTCATAAGTAAAAGTCTTTGTAACTAGTGAGTGACAAAGTGGCTTGTAATGAGTATTACAAGTTAGTGTGTTAAAGTCTCTGTAAGAGAGTCATTACAAAGTGGCTTGTAATAGTTGAGATTACAAGTTAGTAAAGTTTAAATCCTACCAGTGTACGTCGTGGTTTTTGTCCCCTTGAGTTGGGATTTTTCCACGTAAAATCCCGTGCCTCTTTTACTTACTGTCTCTATTGATAACTCTGAGGGAACAGGTAAAGGACCAGGTCTCTTTACAGTTTGAAGCCTCCTAGAAACTATCAGATAGGTTAAAGGATGAAAGATTCAAGAACATAATTATGCCTCAATCCCAACTCCCAAGCTAGTTGGGGTTGGCTATATGAATTTGCACTATCCATTTCACTACATTTGGACCCGGATGCAAGATTCAACAATCAACAGGAAATAAATTACTCTCTTATAAGAATTTTCAAATACTGATAGCAACAATATAAAGTAACTTTCATGTTTCCCAACAAGTTAAGCACGTAAGTCTGCCTTAAGTTTATGATAAAAGGTAGCTTGCTCTAAACTAAAGATTCCTTACTAATCTTAAGAAGTGACTACAATAACGTAGCAATAAAGATTTAGCTGGTACCTGTCTTTTGAGAAAACAGAAGCACCAGCTCCTAGAAGCAATCTTGCCATCGAGAATAATCCTTGAGAAGCCGCTACATGGAGTGGTGTTCGGTGATCATAGTTTTTAGAGTTTGGATCAATACCATTAGACAACAGCCTTCGTAGTAGACCCGAATCCCCTTTTGCAACCAACATACACAAAAAGCTACCAGCATTTTCAATCTTCAAGAAAGCACCTTCCTTAACAAGTAGTGAAGCAACACGATCGTGTCCATTCTTGATAGCTTCAAACAGCGGTGTGTTATCAAAGTTGTCTAGTTGGAGAAGAGCATGAGTTACAATTATATTTGAGAAGAAAGAAGTTCACAGGTGAAGTACAGTTTGTAAAACTTACCTGAAGCATTGAGATCAACACCTTCTTGGATAAGGAAAAGAGAGATGTCTTCATATCCTCTGGACGCTGCAAGATGCTGTTCATAACAAAACCTTTATTAGGAATATTTATTCACTCGATCTTCAGCCTTATTTTAGACTCATTTGGTTTGCTTATTTTTCTTAAAGACAGAATCAGTATTTTGATAAGCAGCAACTGAAACTTAATAACCCATATTCCTTAAAGGAGAATCCTTCCAAACCGTGCTCTATGATTTACAAATTTGCACACCCAAGAAAGAAATTCATGAGATTGGACAATGAACAAAAAGAAAGTCCCACTCATGAACTGACAATAGCTACTCATAACAAACTTTTTGTAAAATAAACAACTCGTCAAAAAATGGAGAAGAAGTAATGGAACAGAAATAATATATATTTCCATTGGCTAAACCCATACCAAAGGAGATCTTCCATCATAATCTTTCTTGTTGGGATCAGCTCCAGCTCGGATCAGACTCTTCAGCTGGTGCAAATCACCATGATAAGCTGCACTATTCACTTTCAAAGCCAGCTCAGCCTCTTGTTTCCCAATATGGAATGTAATATCTGACTCCACTTGCTTCAAACGAAGATCAGAATCCTTTCCCTGTCAGTTAAGACTGCTTTTAGGCCTTTTGAGTTCATACGCATTTCTAATGCAAAAGCAGTTAATGCCCAAAAGGAGAAATACAATTAGTAAGGGTCGAGAACGGCATGCCACCCAAGACAGATTACCTCTAATAAGTTAGTCAAAATTCTTCTCCCGTCATGAAAATAGATCTCCAAAATATTTGAAAATGATTGCTTGTCAATCCGTATGAGTCTGCATAGTTCACAAACACGGACAGTATATGGTTGTGGAATGTTGCAAAGAATGGATATTTCTCCAAACGAGCTATTTGGCTCGAGAAGTGCTACCGTCTCTTCTGACCCATCTTTCCCTATACCAATTTCCTCCTGGACCAAGATAACCACAATAAGTATCAAACTATTAGCTGCAACTCGACGCCAAACATGAATAGATAAGTCAGCAGGGGTGTTCATAGAAAATAGCTAGTTACCTGTTTTCAACATTCCTGCTGCTACATCTTAATAGTGTAGGGATCAAATATTTATATTGCATTCCTTTTCTTAAGTAAGATATTTGATATTGTTAATGTAATACCCAAACTTAAAAGCTGTTGATTACTGGTATTATTTATCATTTCTAGGAACATGTAACTGAGTTCTAGAAATCGATTCCAATGGGAGACCTCCAAGCAGGGGTAGTAGTTCTGTCGATTTTTATAGAGTTGTTTTATCATACCATCGCAGTCTAACAATTTCCTAGCTACAGTTTGGGAACCAAGTCTATAAATAGATCCAAAACTAGTGATTGTTAGGGTTTTGCCCTAAATTTCTAATATATTTGGACTCTCTTTCTTGTGGGAAAAGAAAAAAGACTCCTGAAAGGAATAAATTTCCTTCGTATGCATTATCCTTTTCTTGGAGGACAAGTCTTTGATATCTATAAATTGAGGATCTGTGCTTCACAACAACAACAACAACAATGTCTACAATGTAGTCATTAAAAGAGTCTTGTTTAGGGGAGAATTTATTCTCTCAATAAGTTTTTATCGTTTTAATGTTAGTAGATTTATGTAGGTCAATTGATCAAATCATATTAATATAGTATGCTTCTTTAGTATATTTTCCTTCTTATCCGATTTAGCGTCACTAAGCTTTGTATTGTTAGTTTCAACATTCACCATATTACTTCGATCCCAACAGTGATAAAGGTATGGGAAAAAGCTTTGAATTGTTAGTTTTCACATGCACCATATTACTTCGATCCCATCAGTGATAAAGGTCTGGAAACCTAAGCTTACATATGGTAGAATATACATTTTCTAAGCTGACAAACTAATATAAGCTTATTATAGCATAAAAGGTGCACGATAGTAAATATGGAGCAGTAATAACATTGATTCTCTAAATATGGAGCAGCAATAATAATGGTAGAACAATGTACCAGAACACCATGACAGACAAAATAAAGTTGGTCTACTACATGCCCCTGTTCCATGATCACTTCTCCTGGAAGGAAAAATTCTTCACGCACTCGAGTTACCTGAAAATTTATCACAAAAATCAGTAATTCCCACTCAGCTCTAGATTTCTCTTATTTTCTTTAACTGGGGCCAGTAATAATCAAACAGAAAGACCTGAGGAGGCAAGCATTCAAAGATATACATTAAGTGTAGAGAGAAGAAGCATGCATGTCAAATTGTTTCAAATGTAGCGGAGTGTGACAATGCAGGTCGATTAGGCAGAAAATCATGTCTACATGCAGAAAACACACATAAACTTACCAAAGACCATTTCTACAAATGTCTTATCAACCTAGGATCCCAACCTTGCTGTCCTAGGGGACTCTTAAAACAGGTAAAACGCATTAAGCACATTGACGAAGTACGAACTGCTATACAATTTAATTAAGCAGGCGAACTTGAAATAAAGATGTATTGTGTAAGCCGTTTATGAAATTCAGAACATGAGCAAAGACCGGATGCTAGATTAATAGCTGACTCATTGTGGAAAATACGGTGTGGGTCTTCTATTCTTTTTCTGCTTCACTAGGATCAGTATAGCAAGTGATGAGGATCTTTATAAGCCATCATTTTTTAGAGGTGTGGCCAAATATCTCATATAGTACCATTAATCTCAATTAGGGTGAAAATAGAACAGACCTCTTCAGAAAAGAGAGGAGGATAGAAACACTGTTTTGAGATTAAATAAACAAGCATTGACCAAGAGAATAACTTACAATTTGACTTATGAATTCTGAGGAGCAGTCCCTGAAAAGAGGAATATTTTCAATGCAAGACTGATATAAAGTCTGGGATATCTGCAAAAAAGTTGAAGTGTTAGTCACTGTGTTACTGAAGTATTCGTTTTATGCATCAGCAATGAGAAGAAAAGGTCAAAAATAAAAGACAAAGAAAGAACGCAAACTTTAGAAGCACTAACAAAGATGGTTAATGTGCTTTTTGACGACAAAGAAATTCCCAAGTGAATAACCCCCCACGCAAAGAAAATCATTCATATTGATCTTGCTTCTTTTAAAGTCACAATGTGTGATTTTTTCTGCCCTGTGATGGATCCAGGGGGGCTCTGTCGGTTTGGAAGACCTAACGCTTTCTGCTCAAACCCTATTAACAAATCCCAAAACAGCATAGCCAGATAATTGTTTTACCAATGAATCATCCCTCGCAACAGAATTACAGAACTGAAAACTGTCCTATGGTAGTGAAAAGCCTTGTCGCATAAGTACTGACCAGCATGGATGGTGACACAACTGCCCGACCACATAAGTAATACATGTAATTGTGTGTGTGTGTGTGTGTGTGAGAGAGAGAGAGAGAGAGAGAGAAACAGCATTAGACAGAATTAGATTTATATTTCAGAACCGGTGACATTTAAGTTATATATCCGCCACTTTCTTTTACATACCTATTATTGTCTCCATATGTAACAAAGAAAAACTAACTTGTAATTAACTCGTATGGTCCAAACAGCACTTTAAACTGAGGAAAACAGAAAAGAAACCAAGCAATTCAAAGAATTCAAATTAGCAGATTCTTATGACCCAGTGTGTTGAAAATTTAATGAATATAGAGCCATGCAAACAATGAGTTACATGGAGATTTTCCTTTTGTTTATTTACCTTGGCACGGATTGAGATGGGAAGGTCCTGAAGAACAGCTGCATCAGTGTAAGCGCTTTCATATTGTAATCGCAAGTGATCTTTAATTTGAGTACGAATATCTCTTCCGAGTCTATTTCTGTTCATATAGTTCATAAGATCTGTCATTTTATCCCTGTATCGGACAGTTTTTGATCCCTTGACAATCAGTGCTGTCATATTACCGATCAAATAAGCACCAAGAATCATGTCAAAAGAGACATAAACCATTACGAATATCATTTCCCTCAGATTGACTGCATGTATGTCACCATAGCCTGTAGGACCAAAAGACACCTTCTACTATTAGTAGGATGTGATTGCATATCCAGAAAAGATATAAAAATAATGCCATGAGTTAGGACGAGAATGGTAAAATTAATACTTAGCATGACAAAAGAAAAGACCTTCCTTCAAACTGTATGATTTTTCTTCCAAACAAACTAATTGCTTTTTCTTCTGGTTATACTATTCCCATAACCCAAATTTTTTTTTACATTTGTCTCTTTCACCAAGAAAATTCACGATGTTAATCCAAAACTTTTTAAAGTAGTAGCAACCTTATGAATATCTATATTTATCCATCTTCAACAGTATCTGTTATATCGTCCTATTCTTTTGTTACCTATTTTCTCTTTTATCTTTTTGTTGGTGCAGCGGAGAGGATGTAGAAATGATCTCATGCATGGTACTAGTGATAGCTTGATGTGCACATACTATCATTCAATTTTTATGACTACTCAGCTCTATGCTGCATAACTGACTATTTGTAAATAAAGATAACTAGACATCTCGAAAACAGAAAGGAAACAGGCATCTTTTGAGATCCACTGGTATCACGCATTCAGTTTCTTTTATAAGCTCAGAACATGCATAAATAGTGGATTAATTGGCTAAGCATGATTAGTTAAGCAAATCTAAAGGTATAAAGGTTAGAGCTCGCTTTAGAGGATTAGAATAGATTGGAAAGCCATAACAAGCACTACCACCATCAGTCAAACCATATTACTTTGTACTATTTCAGACCTGCAGTTGAAGATACTTCATGATTCAGACATCAAATTCAGGTACTTATATCCTGAGCTTAATCTAGTCCGTAGAAGATAAAATAAACACATATTGGAGGACAAAAGGTTTCTGTTCGAGTCCTGGATGGAAAATGCCACATGTTGAACTTCAACTTCCGGGTTTGAGAACTTTATAGTTGTCAAACGATATCTAGAGGCACAACTGATATCATATGAACACAAAATAAGAAGCATCTTTGCAGGCAAAATGTCTACACCCTCTGTTTTATAACTGGAATATATTTTTTAGATATTTAAGACAGTGAAACTTGAAAGGAAGCAATAGACATACCCACAGTTGCCATAGTGACAATGGCAAAATACAGAGAAGTGATGTATCGCCTCCAGAGATCAATCTCTCTAAAGTGTGAATAACTGTAGTCTCCCAGGGTCAAACTCCCAATCCATGTGTAACCTTCTTTCTCTTTAGGCAGAGTAGTAGCCAAAAAGTAAAAGATGCAAGCTGCTGTATGCGTGCAATAGAGTTCAACAACAATAAGTTTTAATATTCTAGTGAAGAGATAATTGATCCGAATATCTTTCTCCATCTTCTGAAAAAAGTCATTGACTCGGCGCACCCGGCTTAACCTAATCCATAAAAGGTATCTCAATCCCTCTTTTTTGCCAGCAGCCTGATTATTTCAAATGGAACAGCGTAAGTTTAAAAAGCACTACTTGAACCAAGTATCTAACATGAAATGCAGGTATCAGTTCATTTAAAATTTTGGTCTTCGCCAAGAGTATAACTAATAGGAAATAAAGTAGAAAAAAAGAGCTTCCACTCCATTGTCTTGCTGACAAGAAAGCTTTCATTTCTCTTTACTAGGTTGCATGGAAGTTAATGGAGAGAGGAGCATATTAAGACTAGTGAGCTTATCAATTTATTCAAGTAGAGTTATGCCTATGGGCCCCTCAAGAATGGATGCTTACATTTACAAGATATGAGAATGCGAACAAAAAGGGTTTAGCATTGAAACAAGTTTATAAATCTCCAAAACTTTAAATGAATATCACCAAACACCAGTTTAATCCTCCCTATTGTTCATCATTATCATATTCTCTCATAACTGCCAAATAATGGTTTGCATGTTCTAAAACATTTGGTGGATGTCCAAAATTAAGTAAAAGAATGACTGATTAAATGGTGCTAGCGAATTAAAAAACGTGATGTTAAAGAGAGGACGTTGGAACAAATATACCTTATAAATGTTATCCCACGGCATGCAACTGAGAAAATCCAAGATAAAATGAGTTTTCAAGTACCTGCAACGAGAGAAGATTAGCTAAATCACTCAAAGGCATACCTCTGTTACATACCTCCTTGGTGGTGGATTCGGAATTTAGATGCAATGAGTTTTGACACGATAGGATGGATTCCGAAATGTTTATATAACTTTATCTATATCTGTTTTTAACACGTATATACTAGATTCGACCATGAAACACTAGGTTCTGCCCAACCTGCGAAACGATGGTAGAATTCGTCACTATCTTTGAGCAAAATACTAAAGTAGGAGGGAAAAGGGGACTGACCGAAGAGCAATAGGGGTACGTTTATGCACCATCTTGTAGGTCTGACTATCTCTGTAAGCTACAAAGAATTGCATGACTATGTCGACAAGAAAAGCTATTTGGCCACAAATGTCTAAGAGAAAAAGTTTCCTGGGCAATCCCTTGAAGAATGCAAATTCCATTGGAGTAAAAAAAGATGAATAAATCGCCCAAATAAGGATAAACTTCTCCCATATCTTGTACCACCTGCATCAAGTTTTCTAGCTTTTCAGTTGAATATGTCAAAGAAATTTTCCTGGAGACTTAAGGAGGTAAAAGATACAAACCACTTTTGGCGCGAAAATGATACTAGAATAGAGAAAGCAACTGATAAAAATGCAAACATTCATAATTTTCTTTCCATCATTGATGATGTATTACAAAGAGTAAAATGAGAGTTACTTGAAAAAATTATCAAGTTAACACATTTTAGTTTATGAGTTTCTACCTAAAAGATAATAATATGTAATCATTCGTAAAAAATAAGACTAGTGTCTGAAAAATAAAACCCGTTGCCCACTACAACATGTTAATATGTACTAATAGCGCAAATTTTTAATTACAGTGTGAGTGTATACAGAGGCGGACCTAATATTTGAAAGTGGCGGTAGCACTACTATCTAATAAAATGCTGGAGCAGGAATCGAACTCAAGCAAAGCACATTAAAAGCCAAGTTGTGTCTCCCAAATCAGACAATGTAATTGTATAAACTTGAGTCTTCGGGTGCCAATCAAACTATATATACCTGTTATTTAAGATATGTACACATTAAATTACCAGGAGCAGATGAACCCCTACCCTAAGGATACGTTCGCCTCTGAGTGTAAATAAGTTAAATTCAGCTTTTATTACTATGATGTTTCTTATTAGCCTATAATAGTATTTACTGTAGTTAATTGCAATTTACTGTAGCTTATATTTTAAATTTATCTTGTTTCTAATATTATAGGCAGTGGCGGAGCCATGATTGTTATCAAGGGGAGTCAAAATATAAAAAAACAAACTTACCAAAAAGTTAAAGGGTGTCGTTATATAGTATATATACATATTTTTAAAAATATTACTGAGCTAAACAATAGTATAATTTTTCGACAAAGGGGTGTTGGTTGACACCCTTGGGTATATGTGGCTCCGCCACTGATTACAGGAGTTTGTTGTTTAGTTCCTTGATTTCTCGCTTGTTCCACTATAGAAGGAGTACTATCTTAGTAACTCTCCAGTTCATGATCATTCAATGAAATCATCTTTCTTTTGTTTCATCTTGCTCATTCATTATATTTCTTTGTAAATTTAACCTTTGTAACTGTCGCTAATAATTAAACTTAACGCCATTGATTGCACACAATGCTTTCATGTCAGACTTTACAGTCCCAACTCTAAGCAGCAATGCAATCCACCTGTCAACCCACTAGCACCTCTTCTTTTCTTCTAGCCCATACATCTCGTGATCTTCTGCTTCTTTTTTCTGTTTCTCTTATTTATCTTGTTGCTACTTTTCTCCTTTTTCTTCTCCCTCCTCCTCAAATCACTCTACTTAAACTCCGGATCCACTAGTCCAAATAAAATCAATTCTTTATCGAATTAAACCACATTATTACTGTACATATTTTTCAACTATTTATTTATGAAATACTATAAACAAGTTAAATATGAATGGATGAAATAATACAAACACCAATACGCTTATATCACCAAAAAGGACAATTTATTCTCTAAGCATTCTATAATTTGTTTTAGCAACTAACTTGCCATTTTTTCTTCTTCAAATTACCAATCAAGACGTACTATAGAAGTTATTATAAAATTGACTTCTTGAACTTGACTTGACTAGTGCAAAATATCTTTGCATGGTTATGAATGAAAATCAATCTGTATTAACAATTTGTTGAATAATCATCATAATTGTACAATCCCACCTAACTCCAGCATTTTCACATGTAGCAATGTATACATAAGACAGGTGGAGCCTCTCGCCGATCATTTTTTTGTCTTCAAGTTTCGTTAGTCTAGAATCTAGATCCAATCGAACCAAACTCACAAAGCTACTACTTGAGAAGTCTAAGAAAGGTGACCACGGGCGTAGGACCCCTTAATTAAATTTGAAATGGTTGTTTGTGATTTATCCTTAAATCAGTGGTGGGTTAAATAACACGTGGACACTAACAAATGAATTAATATAAATATTAATGATTGAAAAAAAAAATTCAATTAAAAATATAAAAGAAAAAAAGGAAACAAAAAGAGAACGGCTGAAAAATGACAATGTTGCTTTCAGCCTTTCAGCTTTCAGGTGCAGTTGTAACATGATAGGAAGAGAGGCAGGCAGGTAGCTTATCTGCAATAAATAAAAGTCGTTTTCTTTTTCTTTTTTCTCCTTGCTTTTTTTTTTTTTTTTTGGTAAAAATAAAATTGTGTTAACAACAGTTAAGCTCTTAAATGCAAGGATATACATAGACCGGATTGGTTTGATTTTTCTCAAAACCAAACCAAATCAACTATATCAGTTTGGATTGCTTCGGTTTTGACTGATTTTTTGTTACTTAAATATTATTTTAATCTTACTTTGTTAAATTTTTTATTAGTAAATATTTAAAATTTATGTGCAATAAATATTTTTGTAGAAATTTAATTCATTGAACACGCAACACGAGTATATATTGTACTCCCGCTATTTCATTTTATGTGTCTACATTACTGTTTGAGAGTCTACAATGCTCATTTTGACTATGAGTTTCTTAAATATTTTATAAATATTTTAAAATATAAGTTGTTAGGACTCTTTGTATGTAATTTTTATTTCAATTTTTTTTAAAAATCTATATCTAAATTTATGGTTAAAATTAAGAACTTTCATCCTCGTACTCCGAATCAAGTCACAAAGGGAGTAAATGATTTCTCACGGGGAGTATCAAGTTAAAGCCGAACTATCAAAGGGGAAGGAGGGGATAAATTTTACGCAAAACCCAACACATTTCAATTATATATTACTAATTTGATTCGGCACAAAATTTGAGGAAAAAAGGATTTTGAAATTCATAAAGAGTTTAAAAGTCTTTTAATTTGTGTGACTATAAAATCTTTCCATAAAATTGAGTAACTAAAAAGATTTATTTTCAAAATTTTAAAAAATAAGTTCCAGAAATATCTTCCATTATTTCGAATTATGATTTTTCGCACCATACTTTGATCGGCCTCTTCTTCCATCCGCAAAATATAAGTAATATTTTTATAAACTTATAAGGAAAGCGTGTTATATCTAGAAGAATGTTACTTTTATGCTTGTATTAAGTTTTACTTATAGAAGAATGCGAAGCACTACCAATATACAAGTATTTATGTAACTGGAACTTTCATGATGAAGTAATTAATACGAACAGCACCCAGTAGACTTAAGAGTCAAATTAATGGTGAATGTTCTCCCTAAACCCAATGAATCTCCTCGAATGTCCATAGGTCCCCTCACACACCTAATACGCAAAATCCTCGCCGGGAATAACGCTTTTCACACACGGAAATGATTCTTCTCTGACACTCAAAAATAACAAGTCGCCATTGTTTTTTCTGCAAAGCTACTGAGACACTAATTTTTACGCTTCTCTTCCAATTAACAGGCTTTTTTCAAACAAGTAAAAGAGAGAGAGAGTGAGAGAGAGAGAGAGTACCTTTCATCGGGATAAATAACGGAACCTTGGGAGAGGCCTTTGATGCCATTGATGACGTTTTCTCTGCTAAACCTCGAGTGAGTACTGGAGTCCAGTAGCTCCTTCTCCATCAACGCGAATCGTCTACTACTTCTCGACGATTTCGTTAAATCCTCCATTGTATACTCTGCGCCTGAATCTCTTCTACTAATATTCCTCTCTTCCTCTACTTCTCTCCTCATCATCGACATCTTCAACCGCACTACAAAAATTTACAGATCAATCTCACACTGTTCGTTAAAGTAATTATTTCTCTGTTTTTGTAGCAACTGGAAATTGATTTTCCTCGTAATGTATCAAATGCGTTGAATGATATCAATCATCGTCTTTGTACTGAACATCTAGAAAGTTCTTTGAGGTAATAAAGAGAAGTATCCTGAAGAATTGGAAATTTTGATTCTTACGAGAAAATTGTAGTGAAAATTGCCCAATCTATGGCTATAGATAAACGAGCCTGAGATTTAGACAGAGATTTTATCAGAGGGTGACCTTTTTGGAAGAAAAAAAAGGGGGAGGAGGAGGGAAGAGGTATTTATATGAAACTCAAAACTCTGCCGCAATAATTAATTTCTCTATCTATACGTTTTAAATAATCTAAACTACATTAAAATTAAAAATCGTTGGCGTTACGTGTATACCATACAGTTGTACTGAATGTGATGTAATATGCGTACAGTTGTTTCGAGAGAAAAATAAATTATTAATACTCTCTCTATCATATTTTATTTGTCATGTTTGCTTGGACACAAAATGTCCAATTTGTATAAGGACCCGTTTGACTATAGATTTGGTCAAAATATATTAAGTTTTATTTGCCAAATACATGTTTGACAATAAATTTTGCTTATGTTTTGACAAAATCTCAAATCCTAAAACTAGTTCAATAGCTAGTTTTGGGCCAAATACCTCATAATATACATATTTTTTCAAAATAAATTTGGAAAATATATTTTGAAAATGTATGTCCAAACACATATTGGTCTTCAAGCTAAACTTCACCCAAAACAGATTTTTTAAAACAAATTTAAAAATTTATAGTCAAACGCTAGCTAAGAATTTTGCGAAATGGTCCAAGTTAACTTTCGTTAATAGCTTGGCTCAGATCTGTTTTGCGGTTATAAAAATGAGCTAGATTTATCCTTATTAACTACAATCATAAAATTTTCGACACGTAAACTTTTTTACGAGCGAAAACGATCAATCTTGCCCTTGTATTTATGGTTCAAACTTGCTCCTACTTTGCGAAATAACTAGGATTTGATCAATATTTTTCTTAGTTACCATTCATCTTCTCTTTAAATCAATCACCACCTCATCTCTCTAATCCCAAAAAACACCACTTGAAGACCACTACTAGTCTATCACCAATTCTCGCTCCCACGACGTTAACAAATAACAATAACAACAAATTCAGTATGATCTCAACAGTTGGGGTCTGGGGAGAATAGTATGTAGGCTAGGGCTGTGCACGGATTAGATCGGATTGAATTTAGCACATTTCGGATTTCAGATTCTAAAAAATGCAATCCGAATCCGATCCGAATTATATCGAATCGGATTTCGGATCGTATTATTATGCCTCAAAGTTGCAAACTAATATGTATATTTTCTTTGTAAAAGAGGCAATGCACTAAGAAAAATTCATGTTTATACAATTATGAGAGTACTATGGTGCCAATGTACCTAAATCTAGCAATTTTAAAGGTAATAACTTGGAGGAAGATGTAAAGAAAGTACTGACTATCCGAAACTAAAGTGTAGTATTTATACATTGCCTTCGGATTTCGGATCGGATTAAAATATACCAATCCAAATTCGATTCGAAATCCAAAATTTTAATAAACACAATCCGAAATCCGATCCAATCCGAAATCCGAAATTGAATGAATCAGTTTGAATTTCGAATATCTGATCCAAATGAACAACCCTCGTGTAGGCAGACTTTATCCCTACAAAACTACACTACATAATAATTTCAAAGAAAACCACACTATATTAAGACAATCTCTCTCACATACGTGTTATCTTCACCACTTTTCCGAGTCAACATTAATTTTATGTTCGCTTACAAACCATCCGCACTTAAACCACTATAACCTCACAATGATCGCCACAATATTGCTGCAAATGATTGAGAAGCTGAACTTTGACACATGGAATTATACCCTTTTTAATGATCTTTTATATAGATTATCTTCGTGGAGCACAACAAACACAATCACACGCGTTGCGGCTGTCTGAATTGCAAACCAAACGTTTGATGAATTGTGTGATGAACAAAGAATTGGTCAAATAACATGGTTCTTAGCTAGGAATGTCCGATGACCAAAAACCTGATAAATAAACTAGGCTATGTCATGACAACCATGTTCCAGAATCCAGATTATTTTTCAAGAAATGGATTGTGACCAGTTCATTCTAGGATGGCATTACACTGGTAATTAACTTCAACGAAGTCATTTTCAAGAGATGTTTCTTTTCCCTTTATTCAAATTTAGCATGTCTTAATTTGCGGCAATCATTGTTTATACCTAAAGTCAACATCTAATAAATCCATTCTTGATATGCACAACAAACACAATGATACGTGTACAGCTTGATACGTATACTTATCAACCACTCTATAATTAAGACTTAAGATGACTACTAAATTTTCCATTACTTTAATTTTGGGATTGACAGGAACTTTAGAATCGAATTATGATTTTGAGCATAGCTTGGTCACAAAACAATCCAGGGAAAAAAAGATCCAACTTATTGTAATACTTTGATTGTTAACTTGGTCGTGAAGCAAATACTTAGTAACTATGTAAAACATATTATAGCACCAAGATTAAGAACATTGAGAAGGAGCAAAGTGATACTAAGAAGCACCAACAACAACAACAACAAAAAAAGCTATTTGTTCTTAAACAAATTGCACGTTACATGTCATTGATTATGCGGAAAAGAACTAAATATGTCACTATACTATACGAAATTGTGTTAATACTTTAGTACATATATGCTCTTACCGTCACGTAGTTGGTCCATATACGCCCTTGTATTATACGAAATTGAGCACATTTTCCCTTTGTTAATACTTTAGCCCATATATGCCCTTGATGTCAGATAGTTGGTCCATATATGCCCTTTTTCGAAACAGAATCCACCCAAACTAATTAGATCTTTCGTTAATTGTACTAAAGTGCATTACAAACACTATTTCCTTTTTATTAGTACTTTTTTTCTTTACCTTTCTCTTTTCTTTCTTCTTTTTTATTTTTATTTTTTTTACTTATTGTTTCTCCCATATCCGATTCCATCCATTGTCGATGCCTTCTCTATTTTCGTCACCAATTTCATTTGGCAAAGCTCATAAATTCCTGGCAATTTTACTATCAAAAACTTCATATGTTCTTCTAACCTGAATGAGATAAAAATTTGCCGAGAAATTTTTTCGGTACCGTTCATTTGGTGTGAAGGGAGTATGTGGTTATTCAGATTTTGAAGGACTTGTTTCCTTCGGATCTGAAGCTCCACAGTGAACAACACCTTCAAAAGTTGAATAACCATATACTCCCTTTACCTAATTAACACCACCGGAAAAATTTCTCCGGCAGTTTTTATCACATTCAAGTCAGAAGAACGTGTGGGGTTTTTGATAGTAAAATTAGCAGAAATTTATGAATTTTGTCTCAAGTAAAATTGGTGACGAAAATGGAGAATGCAACAACAATGGAGGAATCAGATATGGGAGAAAGAAAAAGTAAAAAAAAAAAAAAAAAAAAAAAAAAAAAAAAAAAAAAAGAGAAAGGTAAAAAAAAGTACTACTAATAAAAAGGAAATATTGTTTGTACTGCACTTCAGTACAATTAACGAAGAACTAATTAATTTGGGTGGATTCCGTAAAGGTATATATGGACCAACTATATGACATCAAGAGCATATATGGGCTAAAGTATTAACGAAGGGCAAATGTGCTCAATTCGTATAGTACCAGGGCATATATGAACCAACTATGAACTATGTGACGATAAAGGCATATGTATGCTAAAACATTAACGAGGGGCAAATGTGCTCAATTTTATATAATACAAAGGCATATATGGACATTTTTCGTTGATTATATTTATGACAAACACCACATAGCGTGATAAGGGAAAAATTGCCTTTAGCTTTATTAATAATTATGCATATTCCTGGATGAATCATATTATAATTAACTCCTTTTGCAAAATAATTGTCACGACCCCAAATTCTAACAGGCCGTGATGGCGCCTATCGTGGAACTAGGCTAGCCAACCACCACTTTACTATGCATTTGTTCAATTACACGGGTTCACAATTCAATAATAAGCATGCAACCATAGCATCAAATAATATAATTAAGTCTTAGCGTTCCTATATTAGCCTAAACAAACCTCCCAAGAACTAGAGTCAATAGTCATGAACATCTAAGAATAGATAAATCTAACTCTACTAAAACTAATATATATATATATATATATATAT
>ML262433.1:96633-142618 GCA_005239495.1 Nicotiana undulata
AGAGGCACAGAGAGTCTTTATGAGTACGCCAACTCAGTAGTAATAAAAATAAATCACAGTCTGAGAATTATAAAACACACAGTACAGATACACAATTTCACAAAAGCCAGTAAAACACCAAGTCACCAAGTAGTATTCATCAAATACATAAGTTCGAAATCAGTTTCTAGAAAACCTTTGAAAACAAGTGGAATATCAGTATATATCCCAGTAAAATTCTCAGTAAAATCCAGTTTGAAAACGAAGTAAATCATAATTTTATAACTCAGTAAAAACCTTCATAAAACTGACCCTCGGGCCATAATCATTTCTTGTAACAATTTCTTTCAGTATCAGCCCATCAGGCAACCTCACAATCACTCTGCCCATCAGGCAACCTCACAATCACTCTGCCCATCAGGCAACCTCACAATCACTCAGCATAAGCCCCACGAGCATCACTCATTAGGTACCTGCACTCACTGGGGGTGTGTACAGACTCCGGAGGGGCTTCTACAGCCCAAGCGCTATAATAAGCCACAACATGGCATAAATCACANAGAAAAGACTGAGTGAAAAATCATAACATATCAGTGAGAAAAATATAGTAAACACATCCCCCAAGGGGTAAACAGGTCGGCACTAGGCCCCAAACATGGCTTACAGCCCAAATAATACCCTAATATAATAATACTAATTAAGCATAGGCTTAAAAGTCGGTTTTGCAACTCAATAGTCGCCTAAGTAAGGAGTATATCTCCAAAGACATTACTTACATCAAAACTAGCCCGAAATTACTTCGCAATGCGCTTGCCTCTCGAATCAACCTCCGAAGGCTCCAAATCTACCAAGTTCAGATTTTTATCATCAATATATGCTTAAGGAACGATTTCCAATTGAAAAATATCGAATTTAACTCAAAAATCCAAAACCGGTCAAAACCTGACCCCCGGTCCCGCGTCCTGGAAGTCAGAAAATTTTATACCAAAATGTTCTTCGTCCTCTCACGAGTCCGTACATATAAAGAACACCAAAATCGGAGTTCGTTTGATGACCCCTCAAATCGACCCCTAAAGGTCTCATAATCTCAAGCCCTAAAACCCAATTTTTCTACTGAATTTCCATGAATTTACACTGGTTTTATGTTCTATAATCATCCATAATCGAGTTTTAATGATCAAAACTCTTACCTCTATGAAGAACACCGATTTCCCTCTTCAAAAATTGCCTCAAGAGCTCTTTGTCCGTACAAAAATGGTGTAAAAAGGGTTTAGGTCGCGGAAGGGTTTATTTAAATATGCCCAGTTATTTTTCTCTCCGCGATCGCGGTCAACGCCCCGCGATCGCACAATGTTCCTCACTTTGACCTCCGCGATCGCAGCTCAAGGCACGCGACCGCACAGTGTTTCCTCACAAGCGCGCCAATTTCCCCTCTACGATCGCGCAAACACTCCTGCGACCGCACTACCTACCCCCTATATGCTCTGCGATCGCACCTACACACCTGCGATCGCACAGAACAAACTTCGACTGCCCCAAATTTACTCTCCGCGATCGCATTACTTCCCCCGCGATCGCAGTGAAGGAAATTGCTGTGCACAAAAACCAGGAAACCAACTATGTATTCAAGTCCAAATGAGTCCGTTAATCACCCGAAATAAATTCCGAGCCCCTCGGGACCCCAACCAACTATACCAACACATCACATATGATCATTCAAACTTAGTTGCACTCTCAAAACACTAAAATTAACATCAAAATACCAAATTCACATCGAATGCAAGCCTAAGAACTTTGATATTTCTAAAATCCACCAATGATACCGAAACCATCCAAATCAACTCCGATTGACCTGAAATTTTGCAGACATATCCAAAATGACATTACGAACCTGTTCCAACTGTTGGAATTCCATTCCGGCCCCGATAGCCTATTTTCCACTGTCGACCAGAAATCACCAAAAACTAACTTTCGCCAATTCAAGCCTAATTCTACACCAGGCATCACAAAATTGTTATGAACACACTCCTAAGTCCCAAATCACCTAACGAAGCTATTCAAGCCATAACATCCGCATTCCGAGGTCGTTTACCAATAAGTCAACTCTTAGTTGACTTTTTCCATTTTAAGGCTATTTTTAAAGGCTAATTGACTGAACTCTCACTACAACCATTCGATTTCAAGCCTATCAACTCTAATACATCAAATACAGTATAACCAATCTATAACAAGTCAATAACAACAATTATAATGCAGGTTTTACGTAACGACAGACCGGACCGTTACAATAATTTACTCAATTCAAGTAGTAATAATAATATTTTCGTTTACCTTTAATGTGACTCGAATCTCAAATCAATCTCTTCGAGCCACGTGGGGGTGGAGATGTATATTTCTTTGCTTTTCTTTTAGGCGCGTTTATTTTGACTAGGGGTATGTACCACTAGTACTATTTCAAATCTTAAAGTCTATCCACTATATTTTTTTTTATTAGCAGGATAAGAAAAGGTGAGCATGAATCTACAAAAACATCACTAACGCATATAATAGACTCATAAAGCAAAATGAGACAGAAATTTTGTTGAGAAGTTTGCTTCTTCATTATATTTTACTAGACGCAGCTGGCCCACGCTAGGACGGGCTCAATAATTTAAAATTTGGGAAAGTTTTATGTATATTTATTTGTAAGATTCACTTTCATGATATATTTTAATTTTGAAATAACATCAAATAATCCAAAAATATTACACGCTAACTTAAGGTCTTCCCTCGTCAAACGAATAAAAAAATCAGATTGGCTTTTCGCCGTGCTCCTTTTTTCCAGTTATAAGGCGGAGAGAGGGAGGTAATTGAAACTTTTAGGGTCACCAAAGAGGCCAGGAATAAGCTTCCGCTTTATCTAAAGAAAAAACCTCTTCCTTTCTCTCTTCCTGATCAGCGGATGCAGAGTGATCAAGTAATCCCAATTTTTTTCCACATATTCTGAAATATACTATAATATTGTATTTGGGATACAATCAAAATCGAACATACCACAAATTTCTAATTTAGAATATAGTATTCAAACTAAACATATTATAATATTTTAATTTGAAATATAATACTCAAATGAGACATACTATAGTATTCTAATTTGGAATACAATATTCAAACCAAATATAATATAATAATCTGATTTGGAATACAATATTCAAACAAAATATATCACGATATTCTAATTTGAAATACAATATCCAAATCAAACATACTATATTATTCTAATTTAGAATATAATATTCAAACAAAATATACTGTGATATTCTAATTTGAAATACAATATCCAAATAAAACATACTATAGTATTCTAATTTGCAATATAGTAGGTGTATAAGGTAAAATAAATATTTTAATTATATATGAAGTTAACTGATATTTTTAGCAGGCATACCACGTAGATTTCTCTTTATTTTATCGTTGTCTTGGACTATAAGTTTGGTTTCTTGTTGTTATGCTGCAATTAGATAAACTTAATTTTGTTCTGCATTTTTACATCCTAGAACAATAAAAGCCCTTTTTAATGCTACAACAATAAAAGCACTCATGGAAGTAGGTATGTATATCTATTTTTTCCTGTTCGTTAAAATATTAAATTAATTTATGATAAAATAAAATAAGCAAAAGTGAGGAGATAAAAACAAACTTCTCTAAAAGAGAGCCAATTCTAATCTTATTTTTTTAAAGAATTTTTTGTCACGTGCTTGAATTACAAGAACATGTTTTAACAATTGTAATCCTAATAATCTTTCATCATTATCCACATAAGGAGAATATGATAAATTTAACAATCCTTAATACAAATATCGATATGTAATGTATAAATTAAATATTCATTAATCTAAAAAAAAACTAAATACCTTTTACCCTCAACATTGTTCAATATGTTATTGAGGAAACACAAGAGGAACATTACGAAACAAACATAAATGAAATTTATTGTTAGACTCTCAAGTATTACGTTTAAAAATTTTACAACACAACTTTAAAGTTACAAAGTTGAAATAGGGTATTCTTTATTTTCGACTATCTCTAGACAATTCACTAAAATGCTATGTATTTATCTGTTCCAAATTTCTAGTGCAATCTACCCAAGAGACTAAGAAATAAATTTTGATTAAGATCTTTAATTATTTTATGTTTTTCTTTTTAAACCAAATAAGAAAAAGGCGTAGCGCTTCGTATTTAGCTTTACCAAATATCGTCATGAGAGAAGAGAATAGCTGTTGCAATAACATCATATTAGTTAGTTTCACGAATAAAGCCACTAATCTGGATAACAAGGAATTTGTTATCACCAATTACAATTAGTAAAGCCAAAAGATCTATTATTTGGATTATATAAATTAGGCCAATTAAAAATTTGATATTTATTCTTTATCTCTTGTATATTAAATAATTCTCTTCCTTAATCCATTTTATTAATCGAAAACTAATCATAAATTATTAATTGTAAAAGCTTTATTTTGGACTTAAGAAATTTAGTTTCGTCATTTTCATTTAAAATAATCCTATTGAGTTACGGAAAAAAGGAAAACTAACAACCTTAAGGAATCCAGATGTTTGAGATAATTGTGGGGCTCAGTGACTAATGTGGCTTCATCGGAAAGAGTTTTGTGATGTGTGGGCATAATTACATGCCACCTGTCATCAAAACATGTATTGTAGCCCATGAACAAACAAAGGATAAAACATGTAAAAGATAAAGTCTTTACAAACAAAATACTGTGAAAACCAATAAGATTGTTCAGTAATTATTATATTGTTGAAATCGCCCTTGATCGGCAAGCTGGCATGACGACGCCCAGCTGCTTCCCAAGCGGCTTCTATATAGTTAAAAAACAAAAAAGCTTAGTGTGGGGATAACAAAACGAAATTTAACTTTCTAATTTCTTAATACCCGACATCACATTAATTTCAGCTTCGTCGTATTTAATTCAAAGTAGTAAAATAGTACGAAAGTTTGGTCAGGAATTCAATTGTTGGTTTATATATTAAAAGAGAAAAGATACAAGACTGAAATTATAGGATAACACCTAGCTATTGACTTTCTCTTTTTCCCCTTTTCGGTCCAGATATAAAGCAGTTTTGTTAGATTGGGAAATTATATTTCATCATATGGACTTATTCTATAACAAAATCTTATACTCAGACACTGCACATAACATGTTTCTCCTGATACCTACTTGTATAATCATTTGAATCATTGATAAGAGCATAACAGAACTCTGGAGTATTTCTTTAAAGATACTCATTCTGTCCAAATTATGTGTAATAACTCAAATTTCGAAAAAGTTAATTTTTTTTTAATTTTGATCGTGAATTTTGACATAGATTCTTAAGTCTTTTGAAATAAAATTTACATAATTTAAAAATTACGTCAAAGTTATATAAGCCAGATTAATTAATGATTTAAATATTTGAAACCATATAAAAATTACAATTAAAAAAATCGTTGAACTTACCTAATCAATCACATAAATTGAGATAAAGGAAGTACATGGGACTTGGATTTTTTAAGATAATTTAAAAAAAAAAAATCCCCACCGCGAGCATATAAGATTTGATGTTGTACTTTCGAATAAATAATTTCAACTTTAACTTTAAATTTTAGTTTCTTAAATTATGTTTCCAAATACCTACTAGATTGTCTCAGAAACAGGTCTAAAAATTATCGAGAAACGTCATTAACTAAAGAAAAAAAAATTCAATGTCTGCGGATTATTGTTACTACTATATACTATTTCTTTGTTTTAATTTATATGGCGGTATTCGGATTTCAAGAGTCGAATAAATTTTTTATTGTATTTTTTTCATATGACTTAATAATATTTGGATTATTAATTATTTTGATTTATCCATAATATAATTCATCTAAAGTAAAAAGAAAAAGAGAATTAGACTCAGTCACCCAGAATTATGTTAAGTTACAGTTTTGTCAAACTAATGCATGTAACAAACGTAAAAGAAAAATTAACAAAAGAACAAACTATAAAGAAGAATATTGTCGTGTTTGAATTTTACACATCGTATTAACTAAATAAATGTCAATTATGATTTTATGTTTTAATGAGTTCAGAGAATTTAAACTCCATGTTTAAGCCTTAATGGAGGATGATGTTGGATTGCATTAAGCTAACAGCTTTACTTCTTCTAATCTCTAACATATTTTAACACAAAACCGCAGCTCGTCCACATCAGTTAGTATTTAAATAATCTAATGTGCGGTTGAACAAACATCTTCAACTTAATGCTGGACTAATATTATATTTAGCTTTTTCTTATGGAATGCAATTTTCTTAATCAATCTCGTGACCTGCACATGTGTTTCGTTACTTGGTAATTATATTTGTACGGTAAAAACTTATTTCATTTGCACCAAGGATGTGTTTGGTATGCAGGAAAATATTTTTTAATTTTCTCCTGTTTCGTTGGCTTAAATATTTTAAAAAATATTTTCCTCATGAATTTCATTGTTAAATATGAGTTTCAATGATAAAAAAAATAATATATCACATTTGGTGCAAGATCACAAGGGATAAAACGAAGAAGATTCCCTGTCATTCAAGCATGGACTAGGGAAACAATCCATCAACGGAAGCAAAGGAAAGAAAAAGTATCAATGACTAGCTATGAAAAAGGAAGAAGCAGGGGAAATTCGGAAGAAGAAATCAATCAATGATTTGATAGATAATTGACGGAAGCTGGTATAGGAATGTCCCAAAATCAAAGGAAAATAAGAGTGGAAAGTTCTACATTGGAGTTAAAGCCCGAAATCAGAGGATCCATCATCAATCACTCTAGTAACGAAAAATCTGCCCCACGGAAGAAAAAGAAGATCAACGGAAACCTAAAATTATTTTTGGAAAGAATCAATTTGCAATTCGGTTCAAGGATCAATTCCCTTGGGTTTGTAATCTCTCAAGATTTGCGTCAATCAAGAGTCAAGAAGGCCTCATGAAGTATATATATATATATATATATATATATATAGACACACACACACACATTTGTTCCAGGCTTGAAGCATACATACTTTGAACGAACCATTATCGCTCTTTTTGTTCTACTCCAAACAAGCATTGTATTTCTTTTTAGATTTGCTTTGTAATTAGTGAAAGAAGAAAATGAGATAAAAACTCGTGAGACATTGTATCAAGAAGAGAAAAGTGACATAGAGACTAAGTTGTTGGTGTAAAGCTACATCAATCATCTTGTACTCGAGAAACTTCAAATACTGAAAATAATCACCCTTGCAATCCAAGAGGACTGGACGTAAGATTCACATTGAATCTGAATCAGTATAAAAATCCTGGTGTCTTTATTTTTGGCACTTCATTTCTGCATTATTATTATTATTATTATTATTATTATTATTATTATTATTATTATTATTATTATTATTATTATTATGTTCTTATATCTAGTCGACTAATTAGTCAACTACTTAGGATACTGAAAATAAAAATCGACAATTCATCCCCCCCCCCCTCCCCTTGTATTTTCAATTGGTATCATAGCTAGTCTCACACTTTTTGCTTAACATCTTGTAAGAAAATATCATGGCAAATCAAGTAACTGTTGGAGCACTCTTTCAAGAAGAAACGTCGCAAGTGAAGCCACCATATTTCAATGGACAATGCTTTTCTCACTGGAAAGTGCGAATGAAAATATATGCAAAATCCTATGATATCAAAGTATGTCGCGTTATCAAAAAGGTAACTATCCACTACCAGCAGCAACTCAACCACTCGCTGATCCGTAAGATATAGATGAATACACAGACGAGCAAATGGCAGTTGTTCAGGTCAATGCTAAGGCAAAATTTTTATTCTATAATGCTATATGTGGAGAGGAGTATGAGAAAATCTCAAGTTGTGATATAGCCAAAGAAATGTGGGATAAACTGGAAGTTACTTATGAAAGAACAAGTAAAGTGAAAGAAACTCACATAAACATGTTGGTTCATGACTATGAACTCTTCTAGATGAAAGAAGGAGAATCCATTGAGGAAATGTTTGCAAGGTTCAGCAAAATCATTAGCGATCTAAAAGCCTTGGGTAAACCCTACTCAAGTGGTGATCAAGTTAAAACAATTCTAAGGAGTCTACCTACCACTTGGCAGACAAAAGTAGTCGCACTCAAGATCTAAATAAACTTTCATATGATGAACTACGAGGAGATCTTACATCATTCGAGAAAACACATCTCAAGAAAAAAACCAGGAAGAAAAGAAGAAAACAGTTGCTTTCAAAGCTACAACTGAAAGACTTGAAAATGATATTGATGACGACCCAGAGGCACTTGAAGAGGAGATTTCCATGGTATGAAGAAACATGGATTGTTTAATGAGAAGGTATAGAAACACTAGAAGGAGAATGATGCCACCCAGAAGAACCAGGCAATATAATGAAAAAGACAGGAATGATGGAAAATATTATGAATGTGGAAGGTATGGGCACGTTCAAGTTGAATGCCCAGATCTTAAAAGTAATGTCTCCAGAGGATTAAATAAAAATAAATCTTTTGGAAACTAGAGCGCTGAAGACAATTCAGAAATAGAAAAACTGTGCTTCATGACCATTTTGGAAAATGACATGAACAGATACTCGGACTACTGGACCGATGAAGATGTGTCAGACAAGAATGCAAAGAAGATACTGAAAATTCTTTATGGAACGAGGTGAAACAATCCAGGTAAGATCTTATAATTGTGATAGATATAATGAATTGCAGGATATTCTTGACCTTACCCTAAAAGAGTCTAAAAAATTAATGAATGAACCGAGGAGTTTCAATAGGGAAAAGAAAGACTGGTAGCTTAAGCTTGAAGGCTTTGAAATCGAAAGAGATGTACTTCAAGATGAAGTTCAGGAATTGTAAATGCAACTTAATGGCATGCGCAAGACCACCAGTCACAGTTCTGTCAAGTCTAACCAGGAAACTTACAGTCAATTGGAAAAGGACTGGTTGGAACTGAGTCATACAAGTGGTAGATCAAAAAGTGGATCAGCCCCTATGTGTCATTACTATAACAAAATTGGACATAAATACTCTTTTTGTCGATTTCGTAAATCTAATGTTACAGGATGGATTTGGAAACCCAAAAACAATCCCGATCCTAGTAGAACTAACCAACAAAGACCCAAGAAAGCTTGGGTAACTAAAAGAAAGTGATAATTCTATTTTGCAGGAACACCAACGAAATAGCCGCAAAGGAAAATGGTACTTAGACAGTGCGTGTTTCAGTTACATGACATGTGACAAAAACCTGCTCAAAGAAGTTACTAAGATAAAGTGTCAAATTTGGTAATGAGTCAAGAGGAAAGATAGTTGGCACCGACACAATTGCATTCAATAACAATTGTTGATATTACTGAAGTATATCTTGTAGATGAACTCAACTATAATCTCCTGAGTATAAGTCAGCTATGTGATTTAGGTTACAAAGTTAAATTCAAGAAAACATGATGATTTATTGAAGAGGAGCCAGGTAAAATAATTCTTCCAGGAAAAAGGTATGGAAATGTTTACATTCTTGATGACATTGAAAACCTAGATAGTCACATCTGCTTAGCATCTAAATCTGATGATCCATGGTTGTGGCATAAGAAACTTGGTCATGAAAGCATGTTTCTAATTGAGAAACTCTCCAAGCATGATTTAGTTATTGGACTTCCTAAACTCAATTTTTCTAGAAAGCATGTATATGATGCATGTCAGATTGATAAACAAACCAGAAAATCCTTCAAAAGAAAATACGTTGTGTCTACCACCAAGCCCTTACAATTGCTTCACATGGATTTATTTGGACCCACCAGAACTGCTAGCATTGGAGGAAAATGATATGCTTTTGTTATTGTTGATGACTACTCACGTTTTACATGTGTGATTTTCTTATCTCATAAAGACGAAGATTTGAAATACTTTGAGATTTTCTATAAAAGAGTTAAAAGAGAAAAATGGTACCTTATTACAACCATCCAAAGTGATCATGGGGGAGAATTCGAAAACAGGGCATTTGAAGATTTCTGCAATGATCAAGGATATACTCACAACTTTTCGGCTCCAAGATCACCTTAACAGAATGGAGTAGTTGAGCGAAAAAATCGAACTCTGCAAGATATGGCCAGAACAATGATATTGGAACATTCCCTGCCAAATCATTTTTGGGCAGACGCAGTAAGCACAACCTGCCACATTCTCAACAGATGTCTTATAAGACCTATCTTGACGAAAAGTCCATATGAATTATGGAAAGGTAAACGACCCAACATAAGCTATTTTCATTCTCTTGGCAGCAAGTGTTTTATCCAAAACAACGACAATCTTGAAAATTTTGATCTAAGAAGTGATGTGTCACGACCCAAAGTCCTAACTCAGGTCGTGATGGCGCCCAACACCGGGGTCAGGCAAGCCAAAAATTTATTTACTAGTGAGATTTCGTTATTCAATAAAAGGTTCCAACACTTACCAAATTTTAAGTTTTAAATCATGAAGTGAACACGGATAAACTAACCAAACTTAATCAATGTAACCAAAAAGGTTCAAAAATCAACATATACAGTCAAAAAATATAATGTCTACTACGTGTGACAGGAACTAGTGTCACGAGTCTACATGCGGCCTAGTAGAATATACAAAAGGTAAAATAAACTGTTCTACTGTCTGAAAGAAGTAGACATATACAGACAAAAGACAACTCCATAGTGCTGCTGGGGAACGCCAAGGGAAACAGCTCACCGTGAAGTCAGGTCCAGAATATACTCTCAGGATCGAGCTCCGGACTAATAACCAGATGCACCAGCCTCAGAACCTGTACAATTAAGTACAGAGCATAGCATGAGTACATAAACAAATATGTACCCAGTGAACATCCTGCCTAACCTCGAAGAAGTAGTGACGAGAGGTCGACGTGATACTTACTAGGGTCAAACAATATGAAATATATGTATACAAGCGGAACAATAATAGCAACAATGAACAGTAATAAAGAAATGAGCATCAGATAACATTCTCTAGTACCCTCACACTATCCCTTTCCATGACATACAAGCCGTTTAACCTCCTCTCTTTCACAGAATCAACAGTTCAATTACAGGGCTTCTCATAATTTATCACACATATAACAGACCGTGAACATACGGTCAATACGACGTGAAAAGTAAATGTGCACTGCCCAAATCATAATACGGACTCGCTCGAGCCTTCGGAACACTCAAAACAACGCTAAAACTCAAAATCACACCTCAAAATCCCTAGAATCAAACTTAATAACTTTAAGTTCTTGAATTCGCTAACAATGCGCCGTACCGATCTATACTACTCGGAATGACCCCAAACTTTGCGAGCAAGTCATAAATTACATAAATGAACTATTCCCGGTCTCGGAATTCCATTCTGACCTCGATAACACAAAAACACGTTCCAAACCAAAATTCTTAAACTTAAGGAATCATATTTCACTATTTGGCGCCGAAACGCTCTCGGGTCATCCAAAACCTGTTCCAGACACACACCCAAGTCCGAAATGATCATACGAAGCTACTGGAATCGTCGAAACTTGATTCCGAGGTCGTTTACTTAAAATGTTGACCGAAGTCAAATTTGGCCAAAAAGGCCAACCTTAAGGAACCAAGTGCTCCTATACCATTCCAAACTCTTCCAAATCCCGAACCACCAGCCCCCACAAGACATAAATCATTAAAAGCAACTACGTAAAGTCTCATTTAGAGGAACAGGGTCCGATAACGCAAAACGACCAGTCGGGTCGTTACATTCTCCACCTCTTAAACAAATGTTCGTCCTCGAACGGGTCTAGAATCATACTTGAAGTGCTGAATAAGTGTGGGTACCGACTCCGCATGTCCCCCTCGGACTCCTAAGTCGCCTCCTCGACTGGTTGGCTCCTCAACTGAACCTTTACGACAGAAACTCTCTTAGATCTCAACTGGCGATCTTGCCTGTCAATAATAGCAACTGGCTCCTCCTTGTAGCCTAACCTCTTATGTAGCTGAATGGTGCTGAAAGGAATCACGTGAGAGAAGTCGGCGTGGTACCTCCGGAGCATGGATACATGAAAGACCGGATGAACTCCTGATAAACTGGGAGGTAAAGCAAGCTCATAAGCAACCTCTCTGATCCGCCTCAATACCTCAAAAGGGCCTATAAACCTTGGGCTCAACTTGCCCTTCTTCCCAAATCTCATAATACCCTTCATCGGCGAGACTGTCAACAGGACCTTATCTCCCTCCATAAATGATACATCACGTGCCTTTTGATCCGCGTAACTCTTCTGTCTGGACTGTGTTGTGCGGAGCCTCTCCTGAATCAACTTCACCCTTTCCAAAGCATCGTTCACCAGGTCGGTGCCATATAACTTAGCCTCGCCAGGCTCAATCCACCAGATAGGAGAACGACATCGCCGACCATACAAAGCCTCAAATGGAGCCATCTCAATGCTGGACTGATAGCTATTATCATAAGCAAACTGGGCCAAAGGCAAGAACTGGTCCCACTGACCTCCGAAGTCAATCACACATGCCCTGAGCATGTCCTCTATTATCTGAACTGTACGCTCCGACTGACCATCAGTCTGAGGGTGAAATGCTGTGCTGAGATCATCTGGGTACCCATCTCACTATGCAATGCTCTCCAGAAATGTGAGGTGAACTGAGGACCTCGATCTGATATAATGGATATACGACACACCGTGCAACCGGACTATCTCCCGAATGTCGATCTGGGCTAACCTCTCAGAAGTATCACTAGTAGCTACTGGAATGAAATGCACCGATTTGGTCAACCTATCCACAATGAGCCAAACCGCGTCAACCTTCCGCAAAGTTCGAGGCAATCCAACCACGAAGTCCATAGTGATGCGCTCCCATTTCCACTCAGGAATGGGCAGCTGCTGAAGTAGGCCTCCTGGCCTCTGGTGCTTATACTTGACCTGCTGGCAATTAAGACATCTAGCCACATATCCCACTATGTCCTTCTTCATCCGCCTCCACCAGAAATGCTGCTTCTAATCACGATACATCTTCGTAGCACCAGGATGAACAGAATACCGTGAGCTGTGTGCCTCATCTAAAATCCTCTCCCTCAGGCCATCGACATTAGGAACACATAAACGGCTCTGAAGTCTCAAAACACTATCCTCACCCATAATAACCTCCTTGGCACCACTCTGAATCACTGTCTCCCGTAGCTCTACCAAGCACAGATCATCAAACTGCCGAGCCTTAATCTCTCCTAATAACGAAGACTGAGCAACCACATGCGCTAGATTTCGACGAGGCTCTGAAAGGTATAATCTCACCAGGCGATTAGCAAGGACTGAATGTCCAAGGCTAGAGGTTTCTCCTCTGCTGCAATATAAGCCAAACTACCCATACTCTCCGCCTTCCTGCTCAAGGCATCTGCTACCACATTTGCCTTGCCCGAGTGATAAAGAATGGTGATGTCATAATCCTTTAATAACTCAAGCCACCTGTGCTGCCTCAAATTAAGATCCCTCTGCTTGAACAAGTGCTGCAAGCTGCGGTGGTCTGTATAAACCTTACAGGACACCCCATACAAGTAGTGCCTCCAAATCTTCAGAGCATGAACAATAGTCGCCAACTCCAAATCGTGCACAAGGTAATTCTTCTCATGAACCTTCAGCTGGCGTGAAACATAAACATGAAATCTCCCTTCCTGCATCAACACACATCCCAAACCAACGCGTGAAGCGTCACAATATAATGTATACATCCCGGAACCGAAAGGCAATACTAGAACTGGTACTGAGGTCAATGCTGTCTTGAGCTTCTGAAAGCTCGCCTCACACTCATCGGACCATCGGAACGGGGCATTCTTCTGAGTCAATCTAGTCAATGGAGCTGCAATAGAATAGAACCCCTCTACAAATCAGTGATAATAGCCTGCTAGGCCCAAAAAGCTCCTGATCTCTGTAGCTGAAGTAGGACGCGACCAACTCTGAACTACCTCAATTTTCTTAGGATCAACCTTGATACCCTCTCCGGATACCACATGCCCCAAGAATGCCACAGAATCCAACCAGAACTCACACTTGGAGAACTTAGCATACAACTTCTGTTCCCGCAAGGTCTGGAGCACAACTCTCAAATGATGCTCGTGCTCTCCCAGGCTACGTGAGTAAATCAAAATATCATCAATGAAGACAATGGCAAAAGAATAAATATACGGCCTGAACACCCTATTCATCAAGTCCATAAATGCTGCTGGGGCATTAGTCAAGCCAAAGGACATCACCAGGAACTCATAGTGACCATATCTTGTATGAAAAGTAGTCTTCAAAACATCCGAGTCCCCAATCTTCAGATGATGATATCCCGATCTCAGATCAATCTTAGAGAACACCCGAGAACCCTCCAACTGGTTAAACAAATCATCGATACGCGGCAAAGGATACTTGTTTTAAATAGTGACCTTGTTCAACTAGCGGTAATCAATACACATCCATATGGACCCATCCCTCTTCTTTACAAATAGTACCGGAGCACCCCACAATGATACAATCGGTCTGATAAACTCCTTAGCCAACAACTCCTCAAGATGCTCCTTCAACTCTTTCCACTCCTTCGGAGCCATACGGTACGGGGGAGTGGAAATAGGCTGAGTGCCTGGAGCTACATCAATACAGAAGTCAATATCACGATCCGGAGACATGCCTGGAAGGTCTGAAGGAAATACATCAGCAAACTCTCGAACCATTGGCACTGAATCAATCGTCGGAGACTCGGCGGCGGTGTCTCGCACATAAGCAAGATAGGCCAGACAACCCTTCTCGGCCATATGTCGAGCCTTCAGGAAGGAAATAAATCGACTGGGTGCACTAAATGAGGAACCCCTCCACTCCAGCCTGGGCAACTCGGGCATGGATAGAGTAACTATCTTGGCATGGCAATCTAAAATGGCGTGATAGAGAGATAGCCAATCCATGCCTAGAATAACCTCAAAATCAACCATATCGAGCAATAGGAGGTCCGCTCTAGTCTTGAACCTACAGAAGGTAACCACACAAGACCGATAAATCTGGTATACCGCTACAGAATCTCCCACAGGAGTGGACACATAAATAGGAGAACCCAAGGACTCGCGAGGAACATCCAGAAAATGAGCAAATAAGGCTGAAACATATGAATAGGTGGATCTTGGATAAAATAACACTGATTCCTCTCTACCACATACTAAAATAATACATGTAATCACAACATCTGAGGCCACTGCATCTGATCTGGCAGGAATATCATAGAATCTAGCTGCAGCACTGGACGTTTGAGCTCCGCTGGAACAAACAAAAGCTGAATGACCTCCCCCTGACTGGCCTCCACCTCTAGGATGACCCCTGTCGGCCTATCCTCCACCTTTAGGACGACCCCTGTCGGCCTGTCCTCCACCTCTAGGTGGCCGGACTGCTGGTGCTAAACTCATAGGCTGATAACCCTACTGTATTGCCTTTCCCAGAAACCTGGGATAAGTCCTCCTGATATGAACGGAATCCCCGCACTCATAACATCTCACCAGTGGCATGGCCTGCTGCCCTGTAGAAGAACCCTGGATAACTGGGGGATGGTGAGAACCCTCTAGCATAGCAGTGAAGTAAGGCCTCACTAGGGCACCACGAGGAGGTGGTGGTGGTGCTGAATATCCAGCAGGCCCCTGCCAAACTGACCTCTGCCCCCAGCTGAGGTGCCTCTAAAATCACAAGAGAATCTGGCTCTCTTATCCTGCTGCACCGGCTCTCTGATCCTCGACCGATAACCCTCGATCCTGCAATCTCCTCTACCAGCTGATAAGGAGTCCCCATCTCTACCTCTCGGGCCATGTTGGCCCTAATACCTAGATGCAACCCAGCTACAAACCTCCGCACTCACTCATCCTCTGTAGGTAGTATCATAAGTGCATGACGTGACAGCTCAGAAAACCTAGCCTCATAGTTTGTCACCGACATCGAACCCTGCTCCAGCTGCTCAAATTGGTACCGTAGATCTTCCCTCTCCGAGGGGGGAATGTATCTGTCCATGAACATCCGAGTAAACTACTCCCAGGTGACAGGAGGAGAACCTTCCGGTCTGCCAAGAATATAAGGTTGCCACCATCTGCGGGCCCTGCCCTCTAACTGGAAAGTAGTGAAGTCGACTCCATGTGACTCCAATATCCTCATATTGTGCAGTCTGTCCCTGCACCTATCAATGAAGTTCAGGGCATCCACGCCTCGCTCACCTCCGAAGTCCGGAGGGTGCAATCTAGTCCATCTATCCAAGAGCTTCTGCGGATCGCCGTCCGTAGCTGGTCTGAGCTCAGGTGCTGCTGCTGGCTGGGCCCCGCCCACGGGCAGTATACCATGGGTCTGATATATTGCTGCTGCATGTCCTGCGGCCTAGGCAGTAGGGGTATGGACTCCCCCTCCCGCCTAAGAAGTGGCAGGATCTGGTTGAAATAAACCATCTTGAGTCATAGAGTCCATGAACCGCATCATACGACCCATGACCTCCTGGAAGCCTGGTGCGGTCATAAAATCCACTGGGGCACGATCTGGTGGGGGAACCTCACCCTGCTCCTCTATAATAGGATCCTCTGCTGGGGGTGCTAATGGAATAGCTCTGGGACGCCCTCGTCCCCTAACTCGAGCCGGTGCCCTCCCCCAGCCTCTGCCACGTCCTCAGACGGCGGGGGTAGCGGCATCACCCGGGTTTAGAACGTCATCTGTGCGCGTCCTCACCATCTGTGAGAGAATAGAAGAGTGAGATTTTGTACACCATCGACTGCATGATAGAATATGAATAAAGAGAGGTTTCCTAACACCCAATAGCCTCCCGAAGATAAGTACATACGTCTCCGTACCGATCCGCAAGACTCTAATTGTATTGATAAAAATGAATTTCACTCGTATGATAATTCTTTATGACTCAACCAATTACGTGGACCAAGGAAAACATGACTGCTGGACATGGACCTATAAAGAGGTGCGGAGCAAAGAGGCACGACTCAATAAACCTAAGAGGTAATCAGCAACGAGAAACTCAACCTAATTGAGTTAAGGAAGAGACGCGGACAGAATGAATCCAGATAGAGCTACAGGTAGATTCAGAAATCTTCAATTAATGACCTACACGTTACACGACCTTCATGTAACAGTTATGGTTATTATTTGTAACGTACATTAATATAATAATTAGTCATTAATGTGCCTTAATTCCAAGAGATAAACTTTATATAAGGAAATTCCCTATATAAGGGAATATGGTATCACTTGTAAGATTATCTGAACTACGAATACAATACACTTTACTTTTTTGAGTATCATATTATTGTCCATTTACTTACTTATTTTTTATTTGTTATTATTTCCTGGATTATCAGAAACCCGTGTTCGTCCTAAAAATAGCTTTGGTCAAAGGATCT
Source organism: Nicotiana undulata (assembly GCA_005239495.1). Lineage (NCBI taxonomy): Eukaryota > Viridiplantae > Streptophyta > Magnoliopsida > Solanales > Solanaceae > Nicotiana > Nicotiana undulata. The sequence goes on from ML262433.1 coordinate 114,079, forward strand.
AATTCTTTGGTTAAACAAATTGGTTCCGTTACCGGGAATCTGATAATCTTTGTTTGCTTTTCAATTGATATCCCCTAAACTATGTCGAACTCCAACGACAACAACCAGTAGAGGAATGAAACCCAGTTCCATCACCTTCAGGAACCCCATGTGGTTCAAGGGAACAATCCCCAGAAAGATCCGATAACAACCACAATAATAATGAACAAACGGTAGAACAAGATCGAGTAAAGCAAATGATTGCAGAGTACGTGGGCCAAGCTTTGCAAGAATTTGCAAGGGGATTACCAGCGGCATCACCTGCATCACTGACACCACCTCCCAATAACACTATCACCGTGGAAAATCCTCAGTTTGGGTTGGTAAACTCAGTGAGGGATGACACTCCCAACGAATCTCTCGAAGCGAGACCAGGTATGACTAATAACTCTGAATTACAAAATTTACTACTAACCTTGCAGAAACGGGTGAAGGAACAAAACGATCGAATCGAGCAAATTCCTGGAGTACCACCTGTTATCAAAGGCATTAATGTTGATAGATATTCTCAACAACCTTGGAAACCAAGCGCAACACCCTTGCCTATACCCAAGAAGTTTAAAATGCCTGACGTTCCTAAGTATGATGGAACAACTGACCCACGCGACCATGTGACTGCTTTTCCCACCGGAGTAAAGGGCAACAACTTAACAAAACAGGAGATTGAATCAGTCCTTGTCAAAAAATTCGGAGAGACGCTTACCAAAGGAGCCCTAACCTGGTATTCTCTTCTCCCTGAAAATTCAATTGATTCTTTTGCTGAGCTTGCAGATTCTTTCATAAAAGCACCCTCTAGTGCACAAAAAGTCGAGAAAATAATGGAGGACATATTTAAAATAAATCAAGGAGACACGGAACTACTCCGTGAATTTGTAGACAGGTTACAACGAGAAAGAATTCAACTACCAAGGGTGCCTGATAATTGGGCAGCCATGACATTTGCAAGTAACCTAAATGACAAAAGTTTAGAAGCCACAAGGAGACTCAAATAAAGCTTGAGAGAATTCCCAGCTACAACGTGGAATGATGTTTACAACAGGTACATTACTAAACTTCAGATAGAAGAAGATACCGTTGCTCCTTCGAAAGATGAAGATCATACCAGATCCAGGCGTTCCGAATCAGAAAGAAGATCAGGTAAAAACAAGTACAATCCTTATTTAGGACCATCGAGACGCGAAACTCATCCCAGGTTCAAAAACACTAGGTCAGATTATAGACCACCAAGCATAGATGCGGGCTCATCCTCATCTAGATCCAAAAAGGATTGAGATGAACGACCTAGAGGTAATGCACGAATTGGGGATTATACCTTTAATGTAAGTACCCCTGAACTTGTTTCAATATTAAGAAATATGGGAGATAAAGTTAGGTGGCCCAAAGATATGCGGTCAAACCCAAATAAAAGGAACCCAGATTTCTGGTGTAAGTTCCATAATGATCATAAACACAGGGCTGCAGATTGCAGATTTCTACAAGGTGAAATAGAACAATTATTGAAACAGGGCTATTTAATAGAATTGTTTAGTGATAAAGGTAAACATGCATATATGAAGAACAGGCAGGAGTCCCCGAAGCCTCCATCTCCAAAAAGAACCGTCAACGTGATACATGGAGGAGAGAAAGTGAACGAAATAGTTTGCAAATTAGCCTCGAATGTCATAATTACCCACAGAAAGCGGGTTCGAGAAAATCCAGATGTAGATGATATAACCTTTGATGATGCAGATTTTGGCGGACTAATGCTCCCCCCACAACGATGCTCTGGTAATATCCTTACTCATTCATGACACTAACGTTAAAAGAGTGTTGATTGATCCAGGTAGTTCAGTCAATATCATCTTGTTAAGAGTCGTGGAAGAAATGCTCATGAAAAATCAGGTGATCCCAAAGGAATGATCCATATCAGGGTTTGACAACTCTACAGTGATAACCAAAGAAGAGATCGAACTTAACACTTACGCCAAGGGAGTTACTAAAAACGCCAAATTCCAAGTCATTGATACTGACATGGCTTATAACGTAATCATGGGAAGGCCCTGGACCCACGACATGAAAGCAGTACCATCCAACTAGGTAATTAAATTCCCTTCAGAATGGGGAATCAGACAGATTAGAGGTGATCAACAGACCTCTAGAAATATAAATTCCGTGGTGCATTATATCAAAAAAGTAGAGATGGAAGAACCGGAAGACAGAGAAATCTTCCAGACAAACATCACCAGCCAAACAGGTATGAAAACAATTACTGACCCAACAGGTACAAAAGAGGTGATTGTTCAAACAGATACAAAAGGAGTTACTCACGAGAAGGTAAATCAAGTCACCACGGAAGATGCATTGGATCACACAGACGTAGATTCTAGACCGGACGTCATCCAAGAACCGGATGAAGACGAACACATCAAAATAACTACGGAAGAGCTCGAAGCTGTCCATTGTTTGAACAAAAACCTGAACAGAAACTGCATATAGGCACGAGGCTGAGCTCCAATCGAAGAGGTAAGTTAATTGATTATTTAAAGGCTAATGCAGATTGCTTTGTGTGGTCCCACTCAGATATGACAGGTATCCCACCAGAAGAAATGACTCATAAACTAAATGAAAATCCATCCTTCATGCCTGTTAAGCAGAAGAAAAGAAAGAAAGGGCCATTCAAGAACCAAGTGATTGACGAAGAGGTACAGAAACGCTTGAAAATTGGTTCAATACGAGAGGTAACATACCCTAACTGGCTAGCTAACACTGTGGTAGTACCTAAAAAGAATGGAAAATGGAGAGTATGAGTATATTATACTGATTTAAATAAAGCATGCCCCAAAAATTCATTCCCATTACCACATATAGATCAAATGATTGATGCCACCGCAGGTCATGAATTGTTAAGCTTTATAGATGCGTATTCTGGTTATAATCAAATTAAAATGGATCCCTTAGATTAGGAAAAAACCTCATTTATTACAAACAGGGGGACTTAGTGTTATAAAGTCATGCCTTTCGGCTTAAAAACGCTGGAGCCACCTATCAAAGGCTAGTGACTAAGATGTTCCAGGAACATCTGGGAAAAACAATGGAAGTTTACATTGATGACATGCTGGTAAAATCAACATGGGAAGAAGACCATTTCCAACACATCTCTATTACATTTGACATTTTACGCATGTATAATATGAAGCTGAATCTAGAAAAATGCACTTTTGGCGTAGAATTAGGTAAATTCTTGGGTTTCCTTGTATCAAACAGGGGAATAGAGGTAAATCCCGCTCAAATTAAAGCTATAGAAGAAATACCTTATGTACTTATAAACAAAAAAGAAGTTTAAAGACTAACGAGAAGAATTGCAGCCTTAGGAAGATTTATTTCCAAATCTTCCGAAAAAAGTTTTAAATTCTTTGTAGTTCTCAAAAAGCAAAATCGGTTCGAATGGACTGAAGAATGTCAACAGGCTCTCAAAGACCTAAAGGCTTATATATCAAAACCTCCGTTGTTGTCAAAGCCAAAGGAGGGAGAGAGGCTGTACGTCTACCTTGTCATCTCGGAAATTGTTGTAAGTGCAGTATTGGTAAGGGAGGATAAAGGTAAACAATCTCCTATTTATTATGTAAGCAAGACATTACTAGATGCTGAAACTAGATATCCATATCTAGAAAAGTTAGCCTTAGCTCTAATCATGGCATCTAGAAAATTAAGGCCATACTTTCAATGTAATCCAATCACGGTTGTCACCTCGTATCTATTAAGAAACATACTGCATAAAAAAGAACTATTAGGAACATTAGCCAAGTGGGCCATATAATTAAGTGAGCGTGAAATAATATATCAACCTAGGACTGCAATTAAGTCTCAGAATTTAGCTGATTTTGTCGCTGACTTTAGTAATAGCATTGTCCCTTAAGTGGAAAAAGAGTTACAACTCTTTAACGGTGCTAATCCGGGTCTATGGACCCTATTTATCGATGGTTCTTCCAATATAAAAGGTGCCGGCTTAGGCATAGTCTTAGTATCACCCACGGGTGAAAATACACGACAGGCTATCAAATGTTATCCTATAACTAACAATGAAGTAGAGTACGAAGCTGTCATTACAGGACTAGAACTTGCACGAGAACTTTCAATCGAGCAAATAGTAATCAAAAGCGACTCCCAACTGGTAGTAAATCAGATACAGGGGGCTTACATTGCTCGAGAGACTCGGTGCAACAATATCTGGAAAAGGCACGAGAGCTCGTGAGACAATTCAAAACATGGAAGGTAATACAAACACCTAGAGAGGAAAATGCAAAAGCAGATGCATTAGCTAACCTCGCAGCAGTCATAGAAGTAAGGCCAAATACATCGGCAACCCCTTAAACTTGTCCTCACTTTTCACTTTGACACTCCATATTAAGTCTGCTCCAATTGAACACTCCAACCACACCTCGAATGTGTCATTTAGACACAAAATTCGTAAGCAGCCAAACAAAAGCAATGCGTGTGATTCACTCGCCACGTTAACGAATAAAAAAGAGACACATGGATTTAACTTAAATTAATTAATTAAAAAATCCATTTTCAGCCATTGTCATCTTCCCCAACAACCTTCATCTTCATAACCTAAAAACCCTAGACTAACCCTTACCCAAAGCCATCAGTCGCCGCCACCCCTACCCTTGAACCCTAGGACCTCAACCTCTCCAAGACCCCATCTTCTTCTTCACGCCACAAACGACCATCCACCGCCGACGACTCCAGCTTTTTTCCGTTCACATCCACCAGTCGCCGGCGACTCCAGCAGTAGAGTTATTGGTTGATGGCGGAGGAAGATCCCATCCTCTCCACAGGGCCACGAACAGACCTCAACTTCCCAGAAGACTTCGAGCCTCAAGTGACTCGAATCAACGACTTCAAGTGAGGAAACTCGAACTCGCCGGCGACCTCTGTTTTGTTTGCCTTTTTTGTGTGTTTTTGTTTCTACTGCTGGAGGCGAGCATCCACGGGTGGGGAGAACTTTAACGTTTGGTTTTTGGAGTAAAGGAGATGGGTGAGGGTAGTGGGGCTGGTTTTCGGTGGGCTGGAGATGGTGGTTATTGGTGGTGTGAGGCGGCAGTGAGTTAGGGGAATGGGAAGCTGCCCGGTTCTCTTCTTTGTGTCCAGATGAAGGGTTCCTTTTTAGTGTAAAGAAGAAGGAGAAGATGACTTGACCATGGAGAGGAGACGACTGGAGAGAGGGGGTCGGCGGCATTTGGCCGGTGAAAGCTGTGGAAGGCGGCGGCTGGATGGATGAGGTCGGTTTTTTCATTTTTTGTTGAAAATCCTTTCTTTGATAATTGTTTGATATCTTTGACCGTGAATGATTCACTGGTGATTTAATTTCTCTAGCAGCCTAATTGGAAAAGAAAGTAACTAAGTTGAAAAAGAAGAGAGAAAAGAAGAAAGAATAAATATTTGGGGTTTTCCGGCAACCTCCATTTATTCCGGCCATGGACCGGTGGAGGGGGAGAGAGAAAGGTGACAATCTGGTGACTGTGTGAAAGAATAGGTGGGAAAAGAAAGANGACTGTGTGAAAGAATAGGTGGGACAAGAAAGATAAATTTTTTTTTAAAAAAAAATTGATCTATCACGCTCTGGAAAATAGTGTAATACACGCACTATGCCACATCACCGAGTTGTGTCTAAATGACACATTCGAGGTGTGGTTGGAGTGTTCAATTGGAGCGGACTTAAGATGAAGTGTCAAAGTGAAAAGTGAGGACAAGTTTAAGGGGTTGCCGATGTATTTGGCCTAGAAGTAACAAACAAAGACAATGTAATTGTCATTCATCTATTCCATTCAACGATCGACCAGGACAGAAATGAGGTAACTTTTAACAATTTAACCTGGGATTGGAGAAACAAAATTTTAAATTTTTTGCAGAATGACACCGTACCTGAAGACAAGAAAACAGCTCAAGCACTTCGCCGCAAAACTGCACGGTACTGCCTTATTCGCAACTCATTATATCGCAAGATGTTCGGAGGGCCCCTAGCAAAATGCCTCGGACCTAACCAAACGGAGTTCATCATGAAAGAAGTCCACGAAGGGCATTGTGGAAATCATTCAGGGGCAAGATCCTTAGTAAAAACCCTAATCAGAGCTAGGTACTATTGGCCTAAGATGGAAGAAGAAGATGAGAACTTCGTATCCAAATGCGACAGATGCCAAAGGTTTTCCAATAACATGCATCGACCAACGGAATTATTGCATCCAATAATATCCCCATGGCCCTTCATGAAACGGGGCATGGATATAGTAAGACCTCTTTACACATCTAAAGGACATGTACAATTTTTACTCGTGCTAACCGACTATTTCACAAAATGGGTAAAGGCAGAAGCATTCAAACAGGTGCGAGAAATATGCCGCTTTGGGATACCAAAGGAGATCGTGTGTGATAATAGCCCACAATTCATAGGCTCGCAAATCACAGAATTCTTTGAAAGCTGGCAAATCAAACGGATCACTTCAACGCCATATCACCCCGTGGCTAATGGTCAAGCTGAGACAACAAATAAAACTATCATCAACAATCTAAAGAAGCGGCTAGATAAAGCCAAATGAAATTGGCCTGATGAGTTACCAGCGGTACTATGGGCATACAGAACAACTTCAAAAACAACCACGGGAAAAACTCCGTTCGCACTTGTCTACGGCTCAGAAGCCTTAATACCTTTGGAGATTGGCGAACCAAGCATAAGGTTTACAACAGCCATGGAGGGAGAAAACGATGACGAATTGAGGACTAATCTGGACCTACTCGAACCACGAAGGGAAGCATCACTAATACGGATGGAAACTCAAAAAAAAATCATAGAGCGTTATTACAACCGTAAAGCTCATCTCAGATACTTCAAGATGGGGGACTTCGTCCTGAAAAAAGTCTTTTAATCAATGAAAGAAGCAGGCGCAGGAAAACTAAGTCCAAATTGGGAAGGACCCTACAAAGTCCGAGGCATAGCTGGGAAGGGCGCCTACTAACTGGAAGCTATGGACGGCAGAATCCTACCAAAAAGTTGGAATGCCATCCACTTGAAGAAGTACTACTTCTAAGGAAAAGAAGTACCCCCGTCAGGTATCACACGTTCGATTGTATTTTGAACATTTAAAATGTTACTAACCTTTTCAGATGATAGGCATAAAGCTAACCCATCACCAGATGATGATATTAGACCTGCAAAGACGCGAGAAAGTAACTGAATTCCCGGTCTAGGGTTATACTTTTTGATGGACGTTTTAAAGGGTTAAGCATTCATCATCGACAAACTATATATCTTCGAGTCCCGCATGTTTTTCCTATTCACGAAAAGGACCACAAGGAAAGAATAGTCAAGTGCTCGAGGCTTCATTCTTCAAAGCTCAAACACTTGGGGGACTATACAATATGGAAGGCTAAGACGAGGCAAAGAAGACTATCAAAAAGTCAAAGTTCAAGCCCAAAGATCCATCTACCCAACAAATCAAGTGATACGAGCAGAATCGAAAAAGCTGAAGACTCAAATACAAAGCCTGATCCAAAACCTTCGAACTTGTTCAGGTTGAAAGGCAAAATATTAGCCACGAGGAAGAAATGCACATATTTGTACTTATTCAAAAGAAAACTGTTGTAACCAAAAACAGTTAGGGATAAAAGATCATCATCATTGTACTCATTCAAAAATTGTTATTACTAACAACAGTTACGAAGTCTTTGTACTCACATATAAAACTGTTATCAAATAAAACAGTTACAGATGAAAGATCAAAATCCTTGTATTTGTTTGAAAAACTGTTATCAAATAAAACAGTTACGGATGAAAAAACACTTCCTCGTGATTATTGAAAACTGTTGTCAACAAAAACAATTACGGGTAAAAACCCCAACCTTTACAAAAACTGTTACGAACGAAAAATAGTAGTCTCTTGTATTAACTCGAAAAAACTGTTACATACGAAAAACAGTTACGAAATACAAGTGTATATCAAATCTGTTAAAAGAAAACAATTGCATATGAGTTTTAGACGATAATCAAACGCATGTAAAATGTTGTGGACAAACAAAAAACTTTCCTCAGAAACATTCTTAAACATGTGAAAACTTCCTATCACTCTATTGTGAGACGTCTTCTTCATTAAGTATCGATCAAAAAGGGCCCTCTTTCATAAATTATCCTACTACGAAAAGGCACACATTTTATACCGTGCCTATTACGAAAAGGTGCGAGTAATCTAAAGCATTCTATATGCAAAACTCAAAGGTAAAACTAAAACCTCGAAAAATAAAGTATGCAGAAGACTTAAAGAGTAGAACAGAAACTCAATAACAAAAGTCATATTCTACATTGATATGTTAAAACGGCTAAATAGAAACTAAGTATTAAACTAATACTTAGCCGTATATATTGTATTTACATTAAGGTGCCCCTAAGTTGTCAGTTGGGGACTTTCAACGATCCAAAAACTTACCCCCGATGGATCTTGGGGTAATCACCAATCAAATAAAAAAATAAGGGAACCAACATCTTAATTGTCTTGAGGAGGGAGATCAACTTCTTCACTGGCAGTAGGAGCAGGAACAGGAGCAGCTTGGGACGAAGTGGCTTGAACAACAGGAGTCTCACCTTCAGGCGAGGAACGATTCGGACCTTGTTGAGCCTTTTCCATGGCTTTTTTGGTTTTAGCAATTTCAGCGTCAAGGTCAAAATCTTCCCGACTCATTTCTGTCAATGTGTCGAGGCGAGAATTCATGTACGCCTAACTAACATCGACGGCTGCCGCATCTTCAAGAGCTTCATAATCTCTCTCCCATATCATAAGCTCAGCTCTTAGCCCTTCTTTCTCAGCTTTAGCAGCTTCTTTGGCAGCCCTTAAAGGTGCAATGGACCTCTCCAGGACTTGAATTTTGTCCAAGGCATTGCGAAGATCCTCCTGGGTCTGGGTCAGAGACTACACAAGCTCGCCTGAGTATTCCTCTTTCTGCTCCAGCAAGGCTTTTAAATTCCTAGCTTCTTATGAGGCACGGGACAACTGCTCAGCAGATGAAGACTCAAGGATGCTCTTGTCCTTATCAGCCTGATTAGAAGAAGCCTTTTCCACTGCCAACTCCGCTGCCATGATTCTCATCTGCCGCTCCAAGTTACTCTTTTCTTCTTCTAAGGCATCCATATCGATCCTTAAGCTGTCATATTGTCCCTTCCAATTACCAGCTTCAGCCCGCAATTCTTTTATTTCTTGCTTCGCATTTGATACCCTCTTCATGAGTTCCATGCCTATAAGATTGATCTACAAAAAAGAAATCAATTAGATACGATAAATTTAATGTACAAAAATGAAATGAGAATGCACTTTACCTTCAAAGAGGTATGCACAACTTCATTAGCCCATGTAAGGGCGCTATGGCTATCAAGCTTGGACCTCTCAGTTGGTCCTATCAAGGGTTTGAGCCACACTTCAGGCTCGCCAGTTTTCTTGAAGAGACTCCCCTCAGCCGGAACTTCTATTAGAACCTGCCGCATCTCCCTGCTGGAAGACCCTACTTCCCTAACAGAAGGCACGGAAGCAGGCAGAGATGAAGAAGAAACAGGCACGGAAGTCTGAGGAACTGGGAAAGCCACGGGCAAAGCAGCAACGGGAGCAGTAATAGCCAAGGGAGCGGAGGAAATAGTAGGAGCGAATGAAGGAACTCCTCTAAAAGAAGCAGGAAAGACAGCCAAGGGAACTTCACTAATAGCGGGGCCAAAGCCTTCACGGAACAAGTGATCCACAGAATCATGTATAGGAGAGGGAGAATCATCTTCAGAGGTAGAGGGTCTAACTTCAGACATGGAAGGCACATCCACGGGTGTAGACTTATCGTCTGAAATCACCCTCCTTCTTTGTGACCTGTGCATCAAAGTGCCCTCCTCTTCTTCTTATTCTTCTAAGGTCCTAGACCTACCAACTTTCCTCTTCGAGGAAGAAGAACCAACAATAATTTCCTGGGTTTGAGTCAGAGACATTTTGGGAACAGACGCAGCAGCACTCCACGGATAGAAAACCCTATAAAAAATAAAGGGTTAAAAAGAGAAAGAGATTCGAGCAAAGAAATAAAACAAAAGTTTCACTTACCGTGAGTCTTCACTTTCCAACCATACTTCCCAGAGAAGTACTTCCAAGACCTTTCTTATAACGGAGCAATTGACAACAACTTTTCTACCCAATCATGGATACCAGAGACATTCTCAACAGTACCCATGATTGCTGAAAAAAGAAGAAACAACTACGGTGTTAATAAAACACTTAAAGCAAAAGAAAATTGACAAATGTGAGCTAAAATTTACTCACGTGCACGATTCCACTTCTGGGGGAAGGAAATATTTTCTTCACCCACTAAACCAGCAGTGGGCGCAGCAACGTACCGAAGGTACCAACCTCTGTCCTTATCGTCATCAGGGATTACCTGCACTCTTTTACTCCTGGCAGCCATAGTAAAAGTCCCTTGACGAAATAAGGTCGGAGAAAAAAGATGAATGAGGTAATTAAAGGTGAAAGGAACCGAGGCTAAAAAAGCTAAACATCTGAGACACGCGACAACCAGCCACACAAGAGGACCAACTTGTCCTAAGCAAATATTGAAGAAACGACAAAATTCTATGATGACTGGATCAATATGAGGCTTAAACCCTAAAGTAAAAGGGTAGGTATAAATGAAAGAATATCCCGTCTTATAAGACGTAATTCTTTTGTTTCTATTCAGAATAAAGATAGGAACGTCAGGCTGCCAAGAACATTCCCTGCGAACAGGGGAATCAGACCTTCAGTGATAAGAGTAGGATACCTATCAACACTATCAAGGGATAAAGACTGATTTACAAGGACCTAGCTATCCTTAGTGAGGGTAAACTCAGCAGGAATGATTTCATCAACTCGTGGTTCGCGTAAGGGTTCGTGATGTTCTTTACCCCTAGACGAAGACCTGGAAGCCCTAGCTCTTGGAGAAACTAAAGACCTAGCAGAAGGAGGGGAAGTAATCTGGGATGAAGAAGAGCCTCTCGAAGGAGTAGAACCTAAACTCCTTAGTCTACCACCCCTCCAACTCCGAGTCGGAGCAGAAGAGGGGGTCAAATTCTCGACGTATATCACTCTTTTAGGTTGGTTCGAAGAAGACATGTTTACGAAAACAAGAAAGAAATTCTCTACAAATAAAAGAGACAAGTTAGGAAGTTTTTCGTGAAAGTAAAAAAAAGAAAAGAGGTATTTATACTTGAAGACAACCATCAAACATGGGAAAAAACAATGATGAAAAGGTCATAATTGAAGGTGTCACTTCGTGAATGATGCAGCCGCAAAAAGCCCTAAAAGGTGTCGAGTAACTGCAGAACCAATCCAGAGGGAACACGTGGATTGAGCATTAAATGGAAGTGACAAGCGACGCCTATGTTCAGAGAAGGATACAATGTTTCGAAGTGAAACGGCGGCAAAATATTCCCGCCATAAATGCGTATCCACTTACCAAATATTAATCGATAAATAAATGGTAAGTGGGGGGACTATCTGTATAGGTAAAAAAGAATTTCACTCGTATGATAATTCTTTATGACTTAGCCGATTACGTGGACCAAGGGAAACATGACTTCTGGACATGGACCTATAAAGAGGCGTAGAGCAAAGAGGCGCGACTCAATAAACCTAAGAGGTGAGCAGCCACGAGAAACTCAACCTGATTGAGTTAAGGAAGTGACGCGGACAGAATGAATCCAGACAGAGCTACAGGTAGATTCAGAAATCTTCAATTAATGACCTACACTTTACACGACCTTTATGTAACATTTATGCTTATTCTTTGTAATGCTACATTAATATAATAATTAGTCATTAATGTGCCATCATTCCAAGAGCTAAACGTTATATTAAGGAAATTCCCTATATAAGGGAATATGGTATCACTTGTAAGATCATCTGAACTACGAATACAATACACTTTACTTTTCTGAGCATCATATTATTGTCCATTTACTTACTTCTTTTTATTTGTTATTATTTCCTGGATTATCAGAAACCCGTGTTCATCCTAAAAATAGCTTTGGTCAAAGGATCTAATTCTTTGGTTAAACACTAATGGGTTTGCCCGTGACTCGTGAGACCTACGTGAACCTAGAGCTCTGATACCATGTTGTCATGACCCAAAATCCTAACTCAGGTCATGATGGTGCCCAACACCGGGGTAAGGCACGCCAACAATTTATTTACTAGTGAGATTTCGTTATTCAATAAAAGGTTCCAACACTTACAACATTTTAAGTTTTAAATCATGAAGTGAACACGGATAAACTAACCAAACTTAATCAATGTAACCAAAAAGGTTCAAAAATCAACATATACAGTCAAAAAATATAATGTCTACTACGTGTGCCAGGAACTAGTGTCACGAGTCTACAGGCGGACTAGTAGAATATACAAAAGGTAAAATAAACTGTTCTACTGTCTGAAAGAAGTAGACAGATACAGACAAAAGACAACTCCATAGTGCTGCTGGGGAACGCCAAGGGAAACAACTCACCGTGAAGTCAGATCCAGAATATACTCTCAGGATCGAGCTCCGGACTAATAACCAGATGCACCAGCCTCATAACCTGTACAATTAAGTACAAAAGCGTAGCATGAGCACATACACAAATATGTACCCAGTAAGTATCCCACCTAACCTCGAAGAAGTAGTGGTAAGAGGTCGACGTGATACTTACTAGGGTCAAACAATATGAAGTATATGTATACAGGCGGAACAATAATAGCAGCGATGAAATGTAATAAAGAAATGAGCATCAAATAACATTCTCTAGTACCCTCACACGATCCATTTCCATGACATAAGAGCCGTTTAACCTTCTCTCTTTCACAGAATCAACATTTCAATTACAGGGCTTCTCATAATCTATCACACATATAACAGACCGTGAACGTATGGTCAATACGACGTGAAAAGTAAATGTGCACTGCCGAGGGTCGAACGGCCCGAACCATAGATGCATCTATCTGCCCCGCTCGTGAATCGAACATGCGACACAGTTATAATAATAACAGGGCTGCCCCGCTCGCGAATCATACATGCGACTCGGGTTCCCGTATACATATACATAATCCTCAGGGATTTCAGATGATCAACATGGGTCTTTCTAGCATACAAAGGGATTCAATGATACCAAATTTCGAAACAAAACCTCCCAGGCCTTCATATATGCAATTCAAGGATATCAAACTACCTAGTCCACATACCGGATCACGAATACAACACATAAAGCATGCTGGTGAATCCTAAACTACCCGACAAGGCATAATAGTAGCTACGCACGGACTCTCGTCACTTCGTGCGTGCGTAGCCCCCCCAAATAAGGACAAACAATCATTTATAATCACCTATGGGGAGAATTCCCTCTTACAAGGATAGAAAGGAGACTCACCTCGTGCCGAGCCTACTTTACGGGTTAAGAACGCGCCTGAAACTCCAAACTCGTTTCCCAAGGACTCAAAACTAGTCAAATGATACACAAGTTCATCAATTTATACTCAACAATAAGAAATTCCCCTATTTACTTAGTTAGTTCATCCTACTTGAAGAAATCCCAAAATTCACCCCCAGGCCCGCATGCTCGGATTTCGGAAATTTTTGAAGGAAACACTTACCCATAACCTAAGGATCGTTAATATATGGTTTTTGTATGATTTCATGGCAAATTAATGGGTAATTCCCTAAATTTTCATAAAGCCTTAAGTTATTACTCTAACCTTTGATTTCCACTAATTAGAAGGTCTAACCCTTGATTTGCACTAATTATAAGGTTAATCTAACTGGGAATTCATGCATTAAACTAACATTAGGGTAGAATTCACTTACCTTTCAGTAGCTAGGTCATGTAGCTCTTTTCCAAGCTCTCAAGGTCGTCTATGGTGGAAGAAAATAGAGTAAAATGAACAAATCCTGTGTTTTAAAGAACTCGCTGCCTACAGTGGTTCCGCACCTACGACTCAAGGACCGAACCTGCGAGTAAATACTCGCACCTGTGGAATTGGACAAGCGGACCAGCGCTCGCACCTGCGGAGAGAAGCCCGCACCTGCGACTCCCTTCCTGCTGATCTTGATCCGCACCTGCGAGAAAAGGGAAGCCCACATGAAGCCGCACCTGCGAGGCTTGGACCACAGGAGCAGTCCCGCACCTGCGACTGGGCAACCGCATCTGCGGTCACACCATATCAGGTGCAGCAGCAACTGCTTCAGCTGGTTTTTGGCCTCGTTTGGTGCCAGAGAGGCACCTGGGCCCACCCGAGCCCCCGTCCAAATATACCAACAAGTCCCAAATCATATTACGGACTCGCTCGACCTTCGGAACACCTAAAACAACGCTAAAGCTCAAAATCACACCTCAAAATCCTTAGAATCAAACTTAAGAACTTTAAGTTCTTGAATTCGCTAACAATGCGCCCGACCGACCTATACTACTCGGAATGACCCCAAACTTTGCGAGCAAGTCATAAATGACATAACGGAACTATTCTCGGTCTCACAATTCCGTTCAGACTTCGATAACACAAAATCACATTCCAAACCAAAATTCTTAAACTTAAGGAATCATATTTCACTATTTGGTGCTGAAACGCTCTCGGGTCATCCAAAACCCGTTCCGGACACACGCCCAAGTCCGAAATCATCATACCAAGCTACCGGAACCATCGAAACTTGATTCTGAGGCCGTTTACTCAAAATGTTGACCGAAGTCAAACTTGGCCAAAAAGGCCAACCTTAAGGAACCAAGTGCTCCTATACCATTCCAAACTCTTCCAAATCCTGAACCACCAGCCCCCACAAGACATAAATGATTAAAAGCAACTACGAGAAGTCTCATTTAGGGGAACGGGGTCCGATAACGCAAAATGACAGGTTGGATCGTTACATGTTGAAGGTATTTTTTCGGGTTATTCTATATATAGTAGATCTTTTATAGTTTATAATAAACATAATTTATATGTAGAGGAATCAATACATGTAAAACTTGATGAAAATAACACTACGACTGAGAAAGGAATTATTGCAGGTGATGAAGATATCAACCAAGAAACATCACAGACAAACAAATCTACAAAAGTCGACTAATAATACTGACGGTGGCACAGAGTCGACTAATGAACCTGTCAATAATCAACTAGAATCATAGAAGGAGTTAACTACTCATACTATTGCAACTCGTCCAAATGAGTGGATAAGTGAACTGAAATATCCTCAGAAGTTTATCATAGGAGATTCAAGTGAAGGAATGAGAACCAAGGGATCTCTCAAGAAAAAGGAAAACGTAGCACTCATGGCTCAGATCAAACCAAAGAAGGTTGAGGAAGATTTAAAAGACTCTATCTGGGTACAAGCAATGCAAGAGGAACTCGATCAAATTGATAAAAATCCAAGTTTGGAAACTACAACCTAAGTCTACAAATGCTACTGTATTTGGAACCAAATAGGTTTTCAGAAATAAGCTAAATGAAGGTGGACTTGTTGTGAGAAACAAAGCCAAATTAGTATCCCAAGGCAACTCACAACAGGAAGGAGTCGACTACGATGAAACCTTTGCACTAGTAGCTCAACTAGAGTCTATATGGATTCTTCTTGCATATGCATCCTTCAAACGATTTAGACTCTTCCAATTGAATGTCAAAAGTGCTTTCTTATATTGCTTTATTGATGAGGAGGTATATGTAAAACAACATCCGGGTTTTGAAGACTCCATATTTCCTTACCACGTGTATAAGATGACGAAAGCTCTATATGGACTCAAACAAGCCCCACGAACCTGGTACGAAAGGCTTAGCTCATTTCTACTTGACCATGGATTTACAACAGGTAAAGTAGACACTACATTATTTATCAAAATATCATCAGAAGGTAATCTTATTATTCAATTCTATGTTGATGGTATTATCTTTGGAATTGCTAACCCTCTTTTGTGAAAGGAATTCGCTAATCTCATGCAAAATGAGTTTGAAATAAGCATGATGGGAGAGCTTACATTTTTCCTTGGACTTCAAATTCAACAATCCGAAGAAGGAACTTTTGTGTGCCAGACGAAATATACAAAGGAATTAATTCAAATGTTTGGCATGAGCAGTGCTAAAGAAATTGGTACACCAATGAGCCCGTTAACAAGTCTCGATAAGGACGAAAAAGGAAATTCAGTTGAAGAAACTAAATACCATGGAATGGTTGGCTCTTTGATTTACTTGAATACCACTCGACCAAATATTATGTTTAGTGTGTGTAAATATGTCAGGTTTCAGTCAGCTCCTAAGGGATCGCATCTGACTCCAGTAAAGAGAATAATTTGTTATCTCATCGGAACCATTTCATATGAACTATGGTACCCACGTTCTAACAATATTAAGCTTGATGGTTATTGAGATGCTGATCTACCAGGTGATAAGGAAGACAGAAAGAGCACCAATGAAACATGTTAGTTACTGGGAAAGGCATTAATATCATGGAACAGTAAGAAACAAGGCTCAGTTGCATTATCCACAACTGAGGTAGAATATGTTGCCATTGGACAGTGTTGTGCACAGTTACTATGGATGTCTCATCAACTTGGTGACTATGAACTATTCTTTAAGCCTATTTAAATATTTTGTGATAAATCTAGTGCTATATGTCTCTCAAAGAATATAGATATTATCATTTCATTAGTGACCATGTCCTTAAGGGAGATAGAGAATTATCATTTGTTTGCACCACTAATCAATTAGCAGACATTTTTACTAAGCCTTTAGTTGAAGATAGGTTTTGCTCCCTAAGAGAACTACTTGGCATTATTTCGCTTGATCGTAAAAATTAGGACCTATGTGTTAATTTTAATTCTTGTGTGTCTAATATTTCTAGTTTTATTTTCTCTGTAAGTACACATTAATTAAGCGCCTCATATTTCCCTCTCTTTTCCCATCAGTCACAGCTTTCAAGAAAGGAAAATAAGTCATCATGACCCTTCACTAACACCATTTCCTTTCCTATACTCAATCGTCAAAATCCTTTCTCTTTATTCCTCTAAACCATCCTCCCATGTATTCATTGTTCTTATCGCTTAGAAACCTTTCTTCAAAATTCTCCAATGGCTAAACACTCCAAGAATCCTTCTGCCTCCACTAGAAAAAGTACTCGTTCTAAGGTAAAACCCTCTTCTCAGCCTCCAGAACAAGTAAACCTAGGGTCTGATCAATTAGAAGGGTTTGCCTTTTCTCAGGTAGAACCATCTTACCACTTTCACCGAGTCGGAGAAAAAGCTCTTGGCAAAAGCCCATGGAAGACTGGTAAGTAGGGATTTTAACCTATTATTTTCTCTCTTTTACTTGTGTTTAGGCCAAAAATACTTGAAGGTATTCCCGAAACTAATGAAATATGCTTGTTTGTCAGAATTGTTCAAAATGAGTAAAAGGAACCATAATCAACTCACAAAGGAGTCAAAAGTTGAACAAAAACCAAGTCTGGACAAAAGAGCTGGAGCGTGGACCGCAGAAATATTGTGCGGTCGCGATAGCCATGAGGCGTACGCTATCATATTTATGCAGACTGCGAAAGGGAGGTTCAGAAAGTTACATTTTTAGGCTAAATGTTGAGCGCGGTCCGCACCAGAAGTGTGCGGCCGCAAGAGTCCCTGTGCGGCCGCGATTGGAATTACGCGGACCTTAACGATTGAGATTCAGAGAACTGATTATTTAAGAAAAAGAGAGAAACGCGGTCCGCACCAGAATTGTGTGGTTGCGAGAGTCCCTTGAACGGCCGCGATTGAAATTATGTGGTCTGCGAAACTCAGCTCAACCCAGATCCAAAATTGAAGAACGTGGACCGCAATCAGAATTACGTGGCCGCAAAAGCCAGAGTGCGGTTCGCTTAGAATTATGCGGTCGCACAACCTCCGTAGGGGTATTTTTGTCAGAAACTTTCAGCTTAGTATAAATAGAAATTTTTGTTATTTTTAGGTTATGTTATGTATTGTAGGAGCACTTGAGACGGCTGGATATTCTATTTTAGGCAATTTTGTACTAGATTCATCTTTCAACATTAGATTTTTGTATTTTAATCTAGTATTATGAATTTTATCTTCATTTCATCTTCAATTTCTGTTATTTCTATGAGTAGCTAAACCCATAGCTAGAGTTGTGACCCAACCCTAGTATGGGTATTTAATGGGTATTTGATTTTAGGGCTTGGATGTGTATGGGTTAGTGATATTTAGCCTAGTTCTTGCTAGAACTATAGAATTAATGGTTGCAAACATTGATTCACGCCTTTATGACTTAGTCTCTGCTTGAGAAAGAGGGACTAAGTCTAGGAAAACTAGGCTAACAAGGAATTGGGGTGAACTCAAGAAAGTGATAGCCCCAATTAAGGGGTTAAACCTAGAGACAGTAATACCCGACTTGAGCTAATATCACTTGAATAGCATGAATACCCATTTGGATGTGAGAAAGCCAAATTGGGCAAAAACACTCAAACTACCGAGAGGTATAGAGTGAGTACCCAGGTGTTCATATTACGACCCCAACTAAATCAAGCTTGCCCTAGATTCTTGCTACCCGTTAGATATCCACCTAGGTAGAAGTCAATACCTTAGTCTCTTTTTAAACTCTTGAAAAACATCAACAAAAATATTGTACTTAGTTTCAATTATTACATACACTAGAGTAAAGTTAGCAATAGAATCAAACCCAAATGTTTGGAAAGTGTAATTAGAAACAGAACATGCATTTAGCTCGGATATAAACCTAATTCCAAACAAATTAACTCCCTATGGATTCAATCCCGACCTAGTTGGGTTAAAACTGCATCGACCACCCTCGCTACTCAATAGTAGTGTAGGCTTGGACCCAATCAATTTTTGGTGTCGTTTCTTGGGGGGTTAGACAGTCTTAGCTATATATCTTAGTATCTGTGTGTTTTGTTTTTCTTTCCTTTTATTTTTCTAATTTTGTGTGTCAATTGCTTTTAGGTACCAAATGGCGCTTAACGAGGCCCTTGGACATATTCCTCAAGGGGAGGAGGTAGATGACAATGAAGTGGATGAGTTTCATCTTGAACCTCAAGTACAAAGAAGAGGACACCTGCCTCACGATAATGTGCCAAACCCTCCCCCACCTCCTCCAAGTGCAGCACACCGGGTGTTGCCCAATGAAGGCTAAGCAAGTGCAATAGTCCCGCCCCGGATTCGGGCAGGCAACTTTCAGATAACCAATGTCACGCTTACACTGTTGGAACATAGGGGTTTCTTCCCGGAGCTCCACATCAGAACGCCTATAAGCATCTCAAAGGTTTTGTTGACACATGCTGGAGGAGCAAGCAGACAAATGTATCTGAGGACTCTTTAAGGTTAAGGTGGCTTTAGATTCGCTTGAGAGGCTACCCAACCCTTCCATACACACTTGGGATGAGTTGGTTGAGACGTTCATAGCAAAGTGCTTTTCTCCGGGACATATGGTAACATTGAGAGATGAAATCTTATCTTTTAAACAAGATCCAAATGAACCGTTACATGAGATTTGGGGAACGGTACCACACAATGGTCAAGGAATGCCCCAACAACGATATTACCGAGGCAATGATCCAACAAACCTTTTATAGGGGCATCAACACAACTAACCAGTGCGTAGTGAATCATCTCGCAATGGGTAACTTCATGAACACGTCATACTCAGAAGCATGCAAAATATTATATTAGGTGGAAGATACCTCCTCAACTTGGCAAAGTAGAGCCAACGTTCCTCAGGGTGACCCTAATGTTATCTACCTTCACAAGGAACTTCGTGATCATGGACAAGCCATAGAAGAGTTGACAACCACCATGAATCAGTTGGCCAAGGCTCAACTTCAACAGGTTCAGGGGCCAAAGTAGGTAAATTCCATGGAAGGAGTGAACATGATGTCAATAAGAGAAGACAACGAGGTCAACAAGTTCAAAACAATCAGGATCAATTTGAGCAAAGTGGTAGTGGGTACAATCAAGATGACTCATATAACGATCAGAGTGAAGAGGTTCTATATGCTAATATTTACCAAGGTCAACAGAGCATTGCTCCAAATCAACAACAATGTAGATCATAGGGAAACAATAAAAATTGGGGCAACCAAGGACAACAAAGGGAATCGGAATAGTGGAAACAACAACAATAAAAACAATTAGGGGAACAACAATCAAAATTGGGGTAATCAAGGAAATCAAAGCAATTGGGGAGGAAATAACCAAGGCAACTGGGGTGGCAACAATAATAGTAATTGGGGAGGCAATGAAAATCAAGGGGGTTTGAACAACAATAATAAAGGAAACAGGGGGTCGGGCTTTCAGAGGCCCCGGATGTATCAACAACCCAACAACCCGCCTCCATATCCGTCACAAGGTCCTAGCTCTTCCAACAATGAGATGGGACGGATTGAGAATATGCTCTAACAAATGATGGAAATAAACGCATGCTCCGATGCCCAAATAGCCTCCCACAGCACTTCTATCCGCAACTTGAAAGTCCAAATTGGGTCAAATTTCTCAAGCCTTGAATACTTTCCCTAAGGGTGCACTACCAAGTGATACGGTAGTAAACCCGAAGGGCGGGAACAACACGGGGCATGCTATGGCGGTGACTACAAGAAGTGGGAGAGATGGAGTTGCTAGTACCTCTAATCCAAGAAAGATTGTGAATGATGATGTGGTTGTGCAAGAAGATGATGAGCCAAGTAATGATATGAAAGTAAATAATGAAGTGAGGATAGACATTGAAGAAAATGTGGAGGAGAGACAAGATGATGTGAACCCGTCTAGGGAACACGTGATAGACATACCGGATCCGGTAGTGACCAAAGTCAAGACTCCTTTGACAAGGACTCCTCCACCACATCCTCAAAGGCTCACAAATAAAAACAATGAGAACCAATTCAAGAAATTTGTTGACATGATGAAAAGTTTGTCCATAAATGTGCCATTGGTTGAAGACCTAGAACAAATGCTGGGATATGCCAAGTTCATGAAAGACTTGGTAACAAAGAAGAGATCAATGAAATGTGAAACGATCAAAATGACACATCAAGTGAGTGCCGTTGTGCATATCATGGCTCCAAAGCTAGAAGACCCCGGTGCCTTTACAATTCCATGCATTATTGGTAGTGCCGAGTTTGCCAATGCCTTGTGTGACTTGGGAGCGAGCATCAATCTGATTCCATATTCTGTGTTCAAGAAATTGGGGATGAGGAAACCAAGACCTATATCCACGAGGTTGCAAATGGAGGACTGGACAATGAAGAGGCCACTTGGGATAATTGATGATGTGCTAGTTCGGGTCGACAAGCTCATACTTCACGCAGATTTTGTGATACTTGGCTGTGAGGTTGACTATGAGGTACCAATCATATTGGGAGACCTTTCCTAGCTACAAGGAAGGCCTTAGTTGATGTGGAAGCTGGGGAGATCACCTTTAGGGTAGGCGATGAAAAAGTTGTATTCCATGTGTGCAAGTCAATGAGGCAGCCTAATAGCAACGAAGTGTGTTTGTTAGTGGATCTTGTGACTGAAGTAATTGTTGATGACACAAGTGCTATGATTAATGTTGAAGACCCATTGGAAACTGTGTTATTGAATCATGATGAGGATGAGAATGAAGGCTTGGTAGAATGTGCAAATGCTTTGCAAGGAATGGGATCCTATACCTATGGGCCTATAAAACATTTCTTGGACCTTGAGAACCGGAAGACTCCACCTACAAAGCCCTCAATCGAGGAGCCTCCCACATTAGAGTTGAATCCCTCGGCTTCACACCTCGGGTATGAGTTCTTAGGCCTTTTTTCCACATTACCTGTCATTCTTTCCTCGTGCTTAACTAACGTGCAGGTAGATTCCACCCTTACGGTGCTCCAAAGGACGAAGAAGGCAATAGGTTGGACATTGGCAGATATCCGGGGTATAAGCCCCGCCTTTTGCATGCACAAAATCATATTGTAGGAGGATGCCAAACCCTCCGTGGAACATCAAAGAAGGTTGAATGAGGCCATGCAAGAGGTAGTCAAGAAAGAGATCATCAAGTGGTTAGATGCAGGGTTGTCTACCCCATTTCGGATAGTTTATGGACTTCACCGGTACAATGTGTCCCAAAGAAGGGGTGCATGATTGTGATCACAAATTATAAAAATGAATGGATCCCCACAAGAACTATCGTCGGTTGGAGGGTATGCATAGATTATAGAAAGCTCAACAAAGTGACTCGGAAAGACCATTTTCGGTTTCCATTTCTTGATCAAATGTTGGATAGGCTTGCCGGATGTGCTTATTATTGCTTTTTGGATGGGTATTCCGGATATAACAAGATTCTAATTGCACCTGAAGACTAAGAGAAGACCACCTTCACTTTTCCGTATGGTACATTTGCATTCTCAAGGATGTCGTTTGGCCGACTACTTTTCAGTGGTGTATGATGGCAATATTCACGGATATGGTGGAGGACTTCCTCGAGGTTTTCATGGATGCTTTCTCTGTTGTGGGGGATTCCTTTGAAGAGTGTTTGGATAATCTTGATAAAGTGTTGGCCCGATGTGAAGAGACCAACTTAGTGCTTAATTAGGAGAAGTCCCACTTTATGGTCGAGGAGGGCATTGTCCTCGGCCATAAGATCTCAAAGAATGGTATTGAAGTGGATAAAGCAAAAATTGAAGTGATATCAAAACTCTCTCCTCCTACTTGTGTCAAGAGAGTGAGGAGCTTTCTAGGTCACGCGGGGTTTTACCGTCAGCTCATCAAGGATTTCTCAAATGTGGTGAACCCTTTGTGCAAGTTGTTGAAAAAAGATGCCAAGTTTGTGTTTAATGATGATTGTATGAAAGCTTTTGAGCTACTCAAGTATAGGGTGACTACCACTCCCATCATTACCGCACTCAATTGGAGCTTACCATTTGAGCTCATGTGTGATGCTAGCAACGTGACGGTAGGAACGGTATCGGGGCAAAGACTCAACAAGATATTTCATCCGGTCTACTACGCAAGAAAGTCCATGAACGATGCCCAAGTCAACTATACGGTGACTGATAAAGAGATATTAGCCATTGTCTTTGCCATGGAAAAGTTCCGAATGTACCTCATGGGTACCAAAGTGATTGTGCATACCGATCACGCAACACTTTGTTATTTGATAAGTAAAAAGGACTCTAACGCTAGGTTGATGCGGTGGGTACATCTTCCACAAGAGTTTTATCTTGAAATCATAGACCGCAAAGGGAGTGAGAATCAAGTGGTAGACCACTTGTCCTGCTTAGAAGAGGAGGGGAGGCCCCATGATGTCCTCGATACCAATGATTAATTTCTGGATGAACAACTCCTCTTCGTGTCTTTGACCGGGATGCCTTGATTTGCCGATGTGGCCAACTTTCTTGTGACCGGCATTGTCCCGAATGAGTTCTCTTCAAACTAAAGGAAGAATCTCAAATGGGACTGCTTGGATTATTATTGGGACAAGCCATATCTTTTCAGAATTTGCACTGATGGTGTTATCTGGAGATGTGTTCTGGAAGAAGAGCAATTGAGTATTCTCGAAGATTTCCATTCCTCACCCTATGGTGGTCACCATGGTGGGGTGAGAACTGCTACAAAGGTCCTAAGCTGTGGATTCTATTGGCCTACATTGTACAAAGACTCTAGCGAGCTCATTGAGCGTTGTGATGATTGCCAAAGAGACGGTGGGATCTCAAAGAATAATGAGATGCCTCTCAACCCAATCCTCGAGATTGATATTTTCGACGTGTAGGGCATCGACATTATCGGACCATTTGTGAGTTCATGTAAGAACACCTATATTCTTGTTGTTGTGGGTTACGTTTCCAAATGGGTTGAAGTTGTGGCTTTGACCAACAATTAAGTAAGGAGTGTGGTGGCTTTCTTAAAGAAAAATATCTTCACAAGGTTCGACACCCCAAGCTCCATCATTAGTGATGGGGGTTCTAATTTTTGCAACAATGCCTTCGATACTTTACTCTCCAAGTATGGTGTCACTCATAAGGTGTCAACCCCTTATCTCCCCCAGGCTAGTGGACAGGTTGAAGTCTCCAACAGAGAGATCAAGAGCATTCTATCCAAGACTGTCAATGCAAATCGGACTGATTGGTCAAGAAAACTTAACGATGCTTTATGGGCCTATAGAACAGCTTACAAGACTCCAATTGGTATGTCTCCATACCGGTTGGTATTTGGGAAAGAATTCCACCTCGCGGTGGAATTAGAGCACAAGGCCATGTGGGCGTTGAAGAAATTGAACCTTGTATGGGATGTAGCTGCCAATCTCCGGGTAGAGCAATTAAATGAACTTGATGAGTTCCGGTTCCATGCTTACCCCAATTCTTCCTTGTATAAGGACAAAATGAAGTACCTACATGATAAGTATATCCGTAACAAAGAATCCAAAGAAGGCGATTTAGTTCTTCTATTCAACTCTCGGTTACAGATGTTTCCCGAAAAGCTAAAGTCAAAATGGAGTGGTCCTTTTAAAGTGGCACATGTGACTCCTTTTTGTGCTTTAGATTTGAAAAACAAGAATGGTGTGATCTTTAGAGTCAATGAGCACCGAGTTAAGCACTACCTTGGCAAGATTGATGATAGCCACGTTTTGGCATTGATTCATTTCAAATGAGTGATGGTAACATGCGTCGTGCCGCGATGTTAAATCAAGCGCTTCTTGGGAGGCAACCCCTGTGTTTTTCTTTCTTCTGACTTTCTTCTTAGATTAGGCATTATTTTGGAATAATTGGTTGTGAAGTGTATGTAGGAATTGGTTATGCAGTGCAGGAAATTGACAAGGGAAAATTTGGCTAAGTGATGAAATTTCGCGGACATCGTCAGAAATTATGTGGACCGCACAAGCATTTCGCGGCCACACAATTCTGTGCGCGGCCGCGCGACTGGATGATTGAAATCGCCAACTCTATAAAGTTTTTCCTATCAAAATCACTTATGGATTCGTGGCCGCGGTCAGAATTACGCGGACCGCCCAAATTGTGCGGCCGCAGTCACAATTTCACGGATCGCATCAATGAAGCAGCTGCTGAGCTACATGAGGTAAAAGAGTGCGGACCGCGGTCGCACTCAGGTAAGTCGGTGGGTCACTGGGGTTAGAATATAAATAGGACTTTTGAGAACTATTCACACTTTACAAACTCCGACTTCTCAAACAACCCTAAAGCACTGTTTATTTTTTCTTGCCTTCAATATCATCCCATTTTCATCAAGTGTTGATTTACTACTACTCTTCACTACTAGTATGTTCATCTCAATGAATTAATTTCATCTTTTTTCTTTTGTTTTCTCTTTGTTTTAATTTCCCTTTTTAGTTAGGGTTAGATTCATGCCAAAAGGTCAAAATGATTCTTAATCGTTGCTTAGAAACATATGGGTAGTGTTTGAATGCATAATGAGGGCTGGGGTTAGTAGCTTTGCATGCTTAATTTCCATAAATCTTGCATAATTAGTGAAACCCTAGTTTTAATTGTTCAAAAGTGCCAATGTGATTTGAATTTCGCGGCCGCACACATTTTTGTGTGGTCCGCAATAAGGAATGCGGCCGCGTACAAAATTGTGCGGTCCATGATACCCTAGTTTCAAGGCATTGTTAATTGCTAAGCTTTTGCGACCACACTCAATTTTGTGCAGTCCGCGGTTGTTTTTTGGCAGCCGCACTCAAGATTGTGCGGTTCGCACAGTTGAACTTCAGAGACCCAGTAAATTGTTTATGCGACCGCACTCAAAATTGTGCGGTCTGCACAGTTGAACTTCAGAGACCCAATAAATTGTTTATGCGGTAACACTCAGAATTGTGCGGTTGGCGATGGGTTTTCGCGGTCTTACTCATTTTTGTACGGTCCGCAGTTGATTAACTTCAAAGAACCAGTAGTCTGAGCCTGGTCTCTTCGCGGCCACACTCACTTTTGTGCGGTCCGTGATGGGCATCCCGCCGCTACACTCACTTTTGTGTGGTCCGCGCTGCCCTGTTACGAGAAGCACTGATTTTCTTTTCAACTGTAATGCTTTAACACATGTTGAACCCTATTCTAACTGACTTTCACTACTTGTGTGTTGCAGACAATGGTGCATTCTCGTGGTAGAGGTGAAACTTCCAAAGGGAGGGCATATTCCTCCCGAGGCCGGGGTAAAGGAATGCAAAACTTGCCATTATCAGTCCAAAGGGCAGTGGGCAAAAAGAATACCCTTGTTAGACCTCATCCGAACACCTCAAACACTAATGAATACCTCCCATCCCGGGAGACTTTTGAGGGGGAATCTGTACAACCTCAACCGGAGGCACCAACACAACCATTCCGCCTAGTCAATCAAACTACCTCCTCCTCTGGTTCGTCTGATGAATCAGAGGGAGGTATTCAGGAATCATAACCATCTTCCCCACCTGCTACAACACCTCCTTCAACAGCTGCCCCAATTAATGTAGATGATGATGATGAGGCTCCAGATGACGGTAGAAGGGGTGATACTAATGTGGGAGGTCTGGCTAGGTCAAGGAAGCTTGATGTGTGGGCTGATAGATTTGTGAGTGAGAAGGCGTATGCCAAATTTCGGGAATGGTGGACCCAAAGGTCGCTCACTCATGAGCGACAATTCATAACCAAAGACTTACTCCCTCACAATCCAAATGTCCTAAGGAAATTTTAGGAGAGAAAAGGATGGAAGTATATCACCGGAAAAGTGATAGATGCCAATGAATACCTCGTCAAGGAATTCTATGCCAATGTTTCCCACATCAAAAAGGGTACCACGGTGATGAAGGTCCGTAACTTGAAAATATAGTTTGATGGCCACACACTTAACAAATATGCCGGATTTGAGGATGCTGAGGAAGTGCAGTACTTGGAGAAGCTAGCCTTGGATGAAGCAGCTCATCCATGGCTAGATGAGATACTAACTATTCCAGGGACAACACCGACATGGCTCGCAGCTGGAGTGCCAATAGTCGGAGCCACCCTTAACTTTGAAGCTAAAGGGTGGCAAGCATTCGTGTGCAGCCACCTGGACCCATGCCAGCATGAAAATGTCCTTCCACTCACCCGAGCAATCTTAGTAGATTCTATCATGGTGGGGTATCTAATTAATGTGGGGAACCTGATGTCCTACCACATCTCCAAGGCAACCAACAAAGAAGAAAGATCCTATCCCTACCCCAACTTTATTACAGAGTATCTCGAACACCAAGGGGTAGAGAAGAGGCACTTTGATGTGGTGGTGAATGCAAAAAATCCTTTCTCCTGGTATCACCTCCAAGGAGCGGACAACCCTAAAACCAAGGGTAAAGCCATTACCTCTACTTGCCAGTCTGAAGAGCCAAGTGTAGTGGCCACTGGGTCAGAGCCTTCCACAATAACCAGTTCTTCTACTGGAGCAGCTTCCATGCCGTCTCCATCCTCCGGGCCATCCATCTCAGTCCCACTGTCAGTGCCTTCATCTTCTACCTACCCTCAGACTGCACTGCGGGTTTCACAAACACTATCCACCCTCAACAACTAGATGCAGGCAGCTACCACAAAGCTGACTGTCCTATCCAGTGTAGTAGCAGCACATTCTTCAACCCCATCACAACTTCATATAACTCATCAGCAGAGGACTCTTTGAGGAAGATTCTGGACAACCAGAAGAATATTCTAAATGAACAAAAGAAGATCCGGAAGGCTCTTGATGCACATGGTAGAATTATCAAGGATTTGGGGAAGCAGGTGAAGAAGATGAAGAAGATTTAGGTAGCTAAGGAGTCAGTGGAGAAGTTGAGCAAGGAGGTACAAAAGATTGCTTCAGCTGGGGATATTCCACTGGACCTGCTCTTGGAGGAGACAGCCCCATCAGCACATGCAGTAGAGCATGAGGCGTCAGATGCAGCAGCCGGCCAGTCTGAGCAGCCAGCTGCCACTTCAAACACTACTGAGGAACTGATCAAGATGCTCAGCAACCCCGTAGTCCCCCAATAAGAGGATATGGAGATCCAGTTAGAGGACACAGAGGGTGATGATGACCCCATGCAGTCTGAGGACCCTACTCATGTTGAGGACCCGATGCAGACAGAGACCACATATGGATTTCTCTTTACTTTCTACCCTTCTCTCTGATCTTATTTTGTTATTAGCATTGAGGACAATGCTAGTTTTTCATTTCGGGGTGGTCTATTTTGATTTTTGATTTGATGATATTTGGTATGTAATAACCATTAATATATTTTCTTTATCTTTATTTTCACTTTTGGTATGTATATATTTTTACCATTTGATGTATATATTCATTTCCATTATGTATATATTCAGTTTACTTTCCGTAGTTTACTTCATAACTTCTTTCGTTGTTGTTTTTTTTCCTTAGTACCATAACTTCTTATTTCCTTTAGTAGAATCTTTTTAAGTTGGTAGCTTCTTTTTACGTTTTGTGTGGACAATAAGCCTTTGGTTTTCTTAATGCCACGGTTCTTTCCAAAGGTGGATGTTGTGTGAACCG
>MDKH01048082.1:0-62666 GCA_005239495.1 Nicotiana undulata
ACCTTGCAATCTCCGAGGTGGACTGAAGGATACTCCCTCTAACGATGTCCATTGGGTCCGGCTACAAAATCTGCACAACATAAAGAAGTGCAGGTGTAGCATCACTACAACCGACCCCATGTACTGAGTAAGTGCCGAGCCTAACCTCGGCCGAGGTAGTGACGAGGCTAGACTTAGCAACGATGTACACTTGTCCTATTCTACAACATATAACCCAGATAGCAACGCAAGAATTAAACAGACAAATTAGGGGAAACGGGAGCAGTTAAGGGGGGGTCACCAGTGAGATATGACAGTATATTGATCATAAGAAAACATATAAGAAGCAGTTTAACAGAAAGTACCAAGTAAAGACAAGTTCAAATGCCAGGAATGTAATTAATGGAACGGCATCACCCTTCGTGCTTTTACTCTCTTCCTCACTATGAAAAACATGGTATAATCAATGTAAAACAATCGGCACGGCATGTCCCCTTGTGCGATAAACAATAACGATCAACACGGCATGTCCCCTCGTGTGATAAATAACAAACAATCGGTACGGCATGTCCCCTCGTGCGATAAACAATAAATGATCAACACGGCATGTCCCCTCGTGTGATAAATAACAAACAATCGGCACGGCATGTCCCCTCGTACGATAAACAATAAACGATCAACACGGCATGTCCCCTCGTGTGATAAATAACAAACAATCGGCACGGCATGTCCCATCGTACGATAAATAATAAACGATCAACACGGCATGTCCCCTCGTGTGATAAATAACAAACAATCGGTACGGCATGTCCCCTTGTGCGATAAACAATAAACGATCAACACGGCATTAACCTTCGTGTTTATAATAAATATGAATCGTTGCACGGCATCACCCTTCGTTCTTTACACTCTTCTTCACTATGCAATGTAATCAGATATCATGGCACGACATCACCCTTCATGCTTTACACTCTTCCTCACGAAACAATAACAGGTAAATGGCAAGGAGTACAACATAGAGGAAATAAGCAATTCATAACACCCGACAAGGGGAAAACATCAATTTGGTAACTCAATAAATGCCCGGCAAGGGTCTCAGCTATAACCAATCGCTTCGATCGTATCCTCTACATTTGGATTATCAATCATATCAACACTTTCTCAAACTCAACAGTCAATACTTCCAACAAGAATAGATTACCAGGTAAAGACAATCGCATAATGTGCTAAACATGGAAGGAATACTGCAATTTCTATCAAAATGGACTCACGGGCATGCTTGACACACATTGCATAGGTATTCGTCACCTCACCTATGCAATGAACATGATAATCACTTAGCACATAGAAAGTAATACATATTCCCTCACTGAAGTTAGGCAGGACACTTACCTCGGTCCAAAGTATAGCAATCAATCCTCTAAGACCGCCTTTCCTTTATAATCCGACTCCGAAACAACGTTATCTATGCATAATTAATTCAATAATATCAATAAAGACTCAATAACATAACCCCATAGCCTAGGTACTCATTTTCTAGCATTCTTCCAAAAATAACGAAATTCGACCCCGGGCCCACGTGGTCTAAACTCAAGGTTAGGACCAAAACCCGATCACCCATAACCCAACGAGTTCAATTATGTAATTAGTTTTAGGATCCGACCCCAAATTGAGGTTGAATCATCAAATTTTCCCAAAAACCTAACACTACCCAAAAACCCAATTTCTACCTTAATTTTATGATTTTTAGACCTAGTCTTCTAGTGATTAGTGATGGAAAATGGAAGAAAATGGAGTTACATATACATACTTATGGAGAAATGGAGGAAGGGAAGCTTGAATTTCGCCTATGGGGGTTTGGGGAAGAAGGAAGGAGTGAAGGATAGGAGAAATCTCGAAATGGTTCTTTTTTTGGGTATTTTAATAACTGGGCAGAAATTACCCTTCGCGTTCGCAGGCCACTGGCCGCGTTCGCGAAGGGTCAGCTATCCTGACCTATGCATTCGCGAGGACCAAGCCGTGTTCACGTATGATTGACTCCACAGACCTTCGCGTTCGCGAGCCTATGGCCGCGTTCGCGAAGAAAAAAGTTGCCCAGCCCCAAGACCCCAGCCTAACTCTATGCGTTCACACCCCTGGGGACGCGTTCGCGTAGAGACACTTCCCAGTGCTCCGCGTTCGCGTCTCCCTCTACGCGTTGGCGTAGAGTAAAATCCCAGGACTCAACATTTACCCTTCGCTTTCGCGGGCCCTTGGCCGCGTTCGCGAAGGGTATCACACCAGAAAACTGAAGAAACACTAGATTTTTTCAACTTTTTACACTCCGTTAGCTACCCGAAACTCACCCGAGCCCTCGGAACTCAAAACCAAAAACACACACGCCTCCCAAATCATCATACGGACTTGTTCAAGCATTTAAACCACCAAACTATCATCAAAATCATCGAATTAAACCTCAAAACTCCTAGAAATTTCTTAAAACTTCATAAAGCTTAATTTTACCAATTTTGATCTGAATCACGTCATTTCAAGTCCGTTTTACACCAAATTTAACAGATAAGTCACATAACATATAATAAACCTGTTTCGGGCTCCGGAACCATAATACGGGCCCGGTAACACGGTTTCCACATCAAGGTTCATTTTCAAAAACCTTTATTATATTTAGAAAACAATTATCTTTAAAAGTTCATTTCTCGGGATTGGGACCTCGGAATTCGATTCCGGGCATACGCCCAAGTCCCATATTTTCCTACGGACCCTCCGGGACCATCACATCACGGGTCCGGGTCCGTTTACCAAAAATGTTGAACAAAGTCAACTTTGTTCAATTATTCAATTCAAAGTTCCATTTTTATCAAATTTTCACATAGAAGCTTCCCGGCTACATGCCCGGGCTACGCACGCATATCGAGGTAAGATTAACGGAGTCTTTCGGGGCCTCGAAACACAGATTTAACTAGAATTACTTAGGATGACCTTTTGGGTCATCACACGGTCAATCCCAAGCAGTGCGTAGTCAGGATTATTGGTAAGCATGCACTCTTGGTACGGGCCGGTTGATCCCCAGCAGTGCTTAGTTATTTAGACACACTCTTGGTACGGGCCGGTCGATCCCCGACAGTGCGTAGGTAGGATTATTGTTAAGCATGCACTCTTGGTACAGGTCGGTCGATCCCCGGCAGTGCATCGCTATTCTTCCTCATGATTCCGCCCGGTTGTCTTACTCCTGTGTGCGCATTGACTGTTTGGTACCATTTTCGTGATTTATGATTTAGCAGATGTTTGGGGAAAAGAGACGGGGGAGTTGTTACTGCTTTCAATATTTACTTGGAAACTCTATATTCTCTTCACAATTGTGGTGCACTATTTACATGTCTACTGCTTTCTTTATATCCTGTTTCATACTATTACTGTTGGACCTTAGTAAGTATCGAGTCGACCTCTCGCCACTACTTCTTCGAGATTAGACGAAATACTCACTGGGTACATATATGTATATGTACTCATGCTACACTTTCTGTGCATTGTGTTGCACAAGTACCTTTATAGTACAGTGATCGATTTGGGGACTTATACATGCTGCATTCATCTAGAGGCGTTCCACAGTTGCTGGAGTCTCCCTTTTGTGTACTTACATTTTATATTTATTACCACTGTCCAATTTGTTTTTCGGACAAGCGTTGTATAATTGTATAAATTCATAGAAAACTCTCATGTACTTGTGTCACCGGGTTCTGGGGATGTGTTGAGTCTTGTTTTATTGAATTAAATGGATTCCCTGTCATGTTTAATTTACATAAAATTATTTATTTGATTATGAAATGCAATAAAGGCAACGATTTCGAAATTGTTAAACAGGAAGGTATTTCAACTGATTAAGGGGTTGGCTTTCCTGACAGTGGTGTCCGGCGCCATCACAACCCATAGGTTTTGGGTCGTGAGAGTTCTAGTTGGGAGACAGGTACTGGGGGAGCCTGTTGCTACCGCGGACTTCAGGAGTCCTAGGCATAATTTTGAGAATAATTGGTACATTAACTCACGCGAGATTGATTCTAGTTCACCAACTATTACACGAATCAGGGGAGTAGTTCAGACTCCCACCGTCTACACTCCAGAGCAGCGAGATCATATTGGTCAGGTTCCAGTTGTCATGGCAGCACGACATGTGGTTTCAGTTTAGCCCGTGGTTAGGGCAGTAGCGTCGGAAGAAGGATACCTTGGACTTGAGAGGTACAGGAAGTACCACCCTCCTATCTTTTAGTGGATTGGTGGCAGATGGTGCCCATGGTTTCCTGGGGAAGGGTCACTATATTCTTCACACTTTGGGTGTTGTGGAGATGAGCGGGATTGCTTTTGCCATGTCTCAGGTTCAGAGTACTAAGTTTATCAGTGGTGGCGGCATATGAGTTGGGGTAACCTGGCCAAGTTAGCTTCACTAGCATGAATTCAGTTTTCGGAAATGCTTTAAGGGAGGTTGCACCTCAGTTTCTTCGAGATGTACGGCGCGTGGAGTTTGAGCAGTTGCATCAGGGTGCTATGTCACTATTGGAGTATGCCGTTAGATTCAGTGAGTTGGCCAGACATGCACCTCGTTTTGTTGGTTCTGTTAGGAGATGAGTCCGTAGAGTCAATGAGAGATTCAGACATGATATTCGGTTCAGCGAGACTCGAGAGTTAGAGTAGGATGCCTCGTTTCAGCAGGTAATGGGGATCGCTCGCCGGTTAGAGAGCCTGTAGGACCGGGAGCGAGAGGACAGACGAGATCATGAGAGAGAGTTTTGGGAGGCGAGGAGGCCTCGTAGATCGGAGTAATCTACCAGTCCTTATTATGGAACCAAGGTATGTCATGGTAGAGAATTTTGGGTCAACCAGTTCAGTTTGCATTACCAGCTTCGCATGGGGGCTTTTCAGGTACTCATGTGTCCGAGAGGATCCATATTAAATGTTTTCCACAGCCACGTCGGCGGAGGGATTGTTTTCAGTGAGGAGATGTTAGCCACAGGGTGAGAGATTGTTCCAGGTTTCAGGTATGTGTGTTATAGTAGGGTATTCAGGTGAGTAGAGGGCGCCCAAGAGGGGGATACCCGACCCGTTGATGTGTTTTATATAGTAGGCTGGAGGCCTTTGTGCCAGGTATTATCACCTCGGTATGTTTTGATGTGTTACAGAGGTGCACCAATTGTGTTTCACTATAGTTCTGTTGGTCAGGACGAGTTTCCCTTATTTGTTGTTTCATTTATGAGTGAGTTTCACGTTTTGCACTCTATTTTTTTTTATTTTTTTTTTGTTTGCTCCTGTTGGGAGATTCTATGAGTAGTAGCCCGTGTCTAACGTTGTTTTTTTCATTCTTGGTAGTGGTGAAACTGAAGTAAGTCCTTGTTGCTCTTCGTAGTAAGCTTTATGTGATTTTCCTAAGTAATTTGTTTACGAGTTGTGATTTAGTACCCCATCGAGATATGAGTTTAGTTTGTTATGATTTATCAGCCTAAATGATTAATGGGGGAATTTCAATTAGTCTGAGATATTATCGGCATGTGATTCAGAGTTGAGGGAGGTCCTCGTGATGTTTGTGATTCGGTATGTTTACCGCGGTGGAAATCTTATCAGGATGAAATCTTTGTGATGTGTTCATATGCTTTGTTTCCTCCTTGTTATATTGCTTTTGGTAAGTCAATATTGATAGAAGGATGTGCCTATGGTATTTTGCTTGATAGATCCTTTATATGTTTCTATTTTCATATCCAGTCATCTCGTTATGCGTTTCCTTAGCTTAGTTTGCGAGAGGTGTGCCCGGTGGTGGTAGTTGTGGCTTGGTGATTCGGGTGTTTAATAATGAAGTCTTCATGTTCATTGCATCATTATTAGTAGTATGGGGTTTGGAAACAGAGTTTTTCCATATGTGGGGCCAATTGCCAATGTTGAGTTGATTTCAGGCAGTTATTGTGATCAAAAGTGCTATTTGAGCCTATGTGTGATGAGCTATATTGTGTGGTCGTGCCTTATGGGTGTAGACTTGAGTTGATGCATCTGGTTGAGGCTAATGTCGGATATTGACTTAGAATCGGGTCTTTTGAGAAATGAGTAGAAGGTGAGAAGGTGAGGTGTGAGGCTTATCGGTGGTTATGTGAAGGCTATATTGCAGTTGATTGTCTCATCAGACTTATGTGAGTTGGGGTGACGTGGGATCACCCACAAGTATGTGTTAGAAGTGTACGATCAGTGATTGGATGAGTTCAAGGTGAAACTTGGCACGTTCGAGGAGGAACGTTTGTCTTAAGAGGGGGAGAATGTAACGATCTGACCGGTCGTTTTGAGAATTTAAGATCTGTTCGGGGGTGTAAGGTCATAAGCAGCCTCACTTTGTGTATATCGACCTGTGTGTGGTTAGATTCAGTTACCGGATAATCCAGAGTCGAATTGGGAGAAAAATTTCAGTTTTAGAAGCTTAAGTGATGAAAGTTGACCGGAGGTTTGACTTTTGTGTAAACGGCCTCAGAATGAGTTTTGGTTAATGCCAACAGCTTCGTATGATGATTTTGGACTTAGGCGTGCGTCCGGAATTGGTTTTGGAGGTTCGTAGAGTGATTTGAGATAATTTGGCGAAAGTTAGAATTTCGGCATTTCCGGCCGATAGGTGAAATTTTGATATCGGGCCCAGAATGGAATTCTGAGAGTGGATGTAGGTTCGTTGTGTCATTTGGGATTTGTCTGCAAAATTTCACGTTAATCCGGGTTGAATTGATAGGTTTCGACGCGAGTCTAGATATTTGAAGTTTTGAAAATTTCTAAGTTTGATTTTCTTTTGATTCGTTGTTTTAGTGTTGTTTTATGTGTTTTGAAACCTCGAGAGAGACCATGTTAGGTTATATGACTTGTGTGTGTGGTTGGACGGGGTCCCGGGGGCCTCGGGTGTGTTTCGGATGGGTGTCGGATCCATTTTCCTTATGGTTTCCTTCTATGCGATCGCATAGGAGTAGTCGCAATCGCTTAGTGTCTATTTGGGCAGCCCAGTTTTTCTTAATCGCGATTGCATAGTCTACTTCACGATCGCACATCTTGAAGACTTCACTCTACGCGATCGCATGCTCATGTTCGCGATCGCAGAAGTGTATTTTCCTCTTCTTCGCGATCGCATCTCCACAATCGCGATCGCACAATGCTATTAATAGCAGTGACCATAGACCTCTTCTATGCGATCGCATCAACTCATTAGTGATCACATAGTACCTTTTTGCCACCAGAATCTTTTCTCTCCGCGATCACATCCTTGTGTCCGCGATCGCAATTCTTTAATACCTGGGTAGAACAGTTTTAAACTCAAAATCGGGGTTTCACCATTTAAAACCTATTTTGACTTCTAGAACTCGGTTTTGGGCGATTCTTTAAGGAATTTTCATACAAACAAAATGGGTAAGTCATCTTCCACTATAATTAATTGTATTTAATGAATTAGTTCTTGTTTTTATCATTTAATTTGTGTTTTGGGTTGAGGGAATTGTGGGTTTTGAAAGAAAACGTCTAAGAGGATATTTCATGATTTGAAAGACCAAATGACATCGCAATTTGATAAATTTAGTATGGGTGAACTCGTATCGGAATGGGTAACTAGAATTTGTAAAATTTGTCGAGTTCCGAGGTGCGGGCCCGGGGGTCGTCTTTTGGGTCGATTTTTATAAACTAGTAAAGATTGAAACTTTATTATTCGGAATCATTCCTTATACGTGTTATTTGTGTTTTGAAGGTGTTTTAGTTGATTTTGAGCCGTCTGGAGGTCTTTCCGTCCGAGGAAGTTCACTTTTGAGTATCCGGTTGTCGTCTTTGAGGTAAGTATCTTGCCTAACCTTGTGCGGGGGAACTACCCCCTAGGGTTGAGTCTTCTTTGTTGATTGTAGTCCGTGTACGCGAGGTGACGAGTGTGTACTCGGACTTATTTGAAAATAGATTGCCCCTTTAGGATTTTAGGTCCTTATGTTCCCTGCGTATGAATTTGAATTCGGGAATACTAGGTTCATCTCTTCCTGCTCAAATGAGCAGTTAATTGCTTAGAGTTTCCTTTGCTTCTTATTTGTTCTTAATGGACTTTGCTTTCCTACCGTTATGCTATATCTTCCTTCATACACTGCTTATTTGACTAAAACTAGTATGATCTCACCCTATAATTGTTTAACAGTAATTGGAATATCTATACGTTGGTGTCAAGCATGCCTGTGAGTCGTACATGGTGATTTAAATGATTTTCCCTTCCGTGCTACTTGATTTTAGTTGATGACCGTCCATGTTGATGATATTTCTTGGGTGCTGCCTATCTGTTGAGCATTCGTTCAAGATGAGTTTATTCGGTGAAGCTAATTGTCTATGTGAGATTGGTTATAGTTGCTTCCCTTGCCGGGATGATTTGGTTTCTTTGGTTGTGAACTTGAATATATAGAATCGTTGCTATATTTGCCTTGTTTCCCCCTCGTTATGCTGTTCTCTTTGTGCTTGGCATTCCTTTCAGTGGCTACTTTTTATGAGTGAGTTTTTACCATTTTTGTGATTCAAGTTTTTGTATTGATTCGCTCATCGCACCTTGCA
This sequence comes from Nicotiana undulata, assembly GCA_005239495.1. Taxonomy (NCBI): domain Eukaryota; kingdom Viridiplantae; phylum Streptophyta; class Magnoliopsida; order Solanales; family Solanaceae; genus Nicotiana; species Nicotiana undulata. The sequence continues at coordinate 8,557 of MDKH01048082.1, forward strand.
TCCTGTCTTTGTTGGTTTTGCGCCTATTGTTGCACTGTATGCTGTTTCTGTCACATTCTTGTTGTTTTCCTCAGTGGCTGCATTGCATATTTAAATTGGGACTACGGACTGAGATCTGGGAGCTTTCCTCCTGTACTGCATTGCATATTTAAATTGGGACTACGGACTGAGATCCTGAAGCTTTCCTCCCGTACTGCATCGCATATTTAAATTGGGACTACGGACGAGATTCCGAGAGCTTTCCCCCTGTACTGCATTGCATGACAAATTCTGAGTTACAGACTGAGTTTCGGTGGTTTTATCATTGAGGAGATTTGGAGCGAAAAGATACATACATACATACATACATACATACATACATACATACATATATATATATATATATATATATATATATATATATATATATATATATATATATATATATATATATATATATATATATATATATATATATATATATATATATATATTGAAAACTATAGCCGAACGGCAATTATCTCCAGAAAAATGTTATGTCTGAAAGACTTCTAGTCCAAAATTGCATTTGAAAAGTATTTGTCTTGCAGAATATGATATTTGAAAGAGCAGTATTTCGGAAAGTATATTTGAACACCACGTATTTTGAAGGGACTATGCTTTAAAGATTCCCCTTTATAAAAATATATAAAAATATACATTCAGAGAAAGTATGTTTCAAAGAAGAAATTTCTCTATTCCGAAATGATTATATCTTTAAAGATTTCGAAATAAACTCACGACTTAAAGGTTTTCACTCGAAGGTTTGATCATCTTTATTGAGTTTATTGGCTAAGGCCTGATGTGAATAAATTGATGCAGTGCTGAGTTGCTAGTGTTTTATTGGGTTGTGATTCACGACATTTGGCTTGCATTCTTCCCATTCTCTTTGCGTATTTCTATTATGATGTCCGTTGATCGTAATTGCTGAGTTTTCTTCCGTATTATTCTATCGTACGATTAATTATATCGAAAATGTATAGATTGATATTATGTTTAAATCATTCTTATATTTATGCCTTTTTCTTGATAGACCAGTGGTGTCTTGACTAGTCCTCGTCACTACTCCACCGAGGTTAGTCTTGATACTTACTGGGCACCACTGTGGTGTGCTCATACTACACTTCTACGAATTTTTGTGTGCAGATCCAGGTATCTATTGTTAGTAGCTGTGCACGTTCATTGACTAGGAGACTCAAGGTAAACCTGCTGGTGTGTTCGCAGGCTTCGGAGTTACCTTCTTGTTCATTTCAACTGTACTTACTTATTTCTAGACAGTTGTATTTAGATTCGGTAGAAAGATTTCGTAGAGCTTATGACTTGTATTTACCGGGTTTTGGGGAAAATGTAAACTCAGTCAAGATTTCTATTATCGAGATTGTTAAAGTTCTTTTACATTGTTATTGTGGTTAAATGTTAGGCTTACCTAGTCTCTAAGACTAGGTGCCATCACGATACCCAACGGAGGAAAATTTGGGTCGTGACAAAGGCTATAGTTGTAAGTTTTAATACTTATATTATAATATTTTGGGCATTGTGATGTCTAGTAAAATTGTGATAGATCGATGTTATTATGCTTGCTAAGGCTAGAGCACATGTGATATCATAATATTCATTATTTGAGAAATCAAAGTTTATCTGTTTGAGAGTCCTGACTTTATTGAAGGGGTTAGTCATCATCAATTAGAGGTGAAACCTACTTGAAAGTGAATAACTATAGAACACTTTGGCTAAAGAGTTGAATGTGTATACAATCGTAGGGGTTGACTTGAGGAGATTGGTACTCCAAGAGATGCAATGTTTATAAATTTAGTAACTCCAAGATCCACAAATATAGCTTGGAATTAGAGAATGAGAGCTAACAATGACAGTGGGTGATACGAGATATCAAAATAATTATTCTTTGTTATTTGAATTATTCATATATAAAATACGAATGCTAGAGACTCAAATTACCATAAAAATGGTTAACTCTGAAAGAAAGTGAAAATATACCATTGTAGACTCCATGGGTTAGTATATCATATTAGTTGAGAAAGTTATGATCCTAGTTGCAATGGTTGTGATAGGCTCATTGAGTATGCCTAAATTTAGTCTAAATTACATATGCATCATATAATCCTATAAAGTGATATGTTAGAGATATTATGAAATATCACGAGATGCTCGTATCGTCACTATGACAGGATTAACATTGTATGAAACTTTTACATAAGGGTATCTGGATGTGTTCCATTACTACCATATGCGAGGATATTATGTAGGAGTGTTTGTCTGTGTTCTAACACTATTGTATATAAAATTTGTGGATGTGTTCCACTATAAAACTATGGTTAAGACGCTTGGATATGCTCTAACATATTAGATACGTAAGAAAATAGGGGTTTAGTCCCAACACTAGGAAAATAGATATTATATGCTGAGTTGTTCAAGATCTGTTGCTTTTAACCTATTTCGTGTATGATAGTATTTTTACTAACTCGATATGCATATATTATCATTTTATACTTTATATTAATGTGAGTGTCTTGCACTATCTGGTTGGTTGAAATGGTAAGTCACAATTACTGGATCCAAATTTGATTTAGAAGCGTTGGATGATGTTGCACTAAATACCTAGGTGGTCTTGCACATTATAAAAGAAAAAAAGTGTGTCAAAATACGATATTGGGATTTGGAGTGCATGAAAGGTGAAAAAAGTCTTAGAAGATTTTTCGATAAAAGGAGTTATGAAACTTTGAGATTGGTTAGTGGCATATAGACTTGCCTTGCCCTCATGACTTTCAGTTGTACATCTTGTGTTTTATGTGTTTACTACAAGAGTCATATAAAATTCAATCGAAAGAAAGGGAACTAGATGAAAATTTTGAATGTGACAGAGGTATCATGTAAAGACCCGACAAGTCATTTTCTTTCTAGAACCCCGTTCCTTTAAATGAGACTCCTCGTATGTGCTTTTACTGTTTTATGACTTGCGGGGATGGTTAGTTTGAGGTTTAGAAGGGCTCTGGTTTAAATCATAACACTTGGTTGCTTAAGTTGGCCTAGAAAGGCTAAGTTTGACTTCAGTCAATATTTTGACTATACGACCACGGAATTAGGATTTGACTGTTCCAATAGGTTTGTATGATGATTTTTGGACTTGGGCGTATGCTCGATTCGGGTTTTGGATGACCCGGGAGCGTTTCAGCGCCTAATATTAAAAGTTGGTTCTTGAATGATTTTGAAGTTCCTTAAATTTGGTTTGGAGCAGGTTTTGGTGTTATTAAGGTCCAAACGAAATTCCCGAGATGGGGAATAGTCCTGTAATGTCATTTAAGACCTGCACGGAAAATTTAGTGTCAATACGAGTAGTTTGAGTAAGTTTCGGCGCATTGTGAGTGAATTGAAGAACTTGAAGTTCATAAGTTTGATTTAATTTGTTTGGGGTGCGATTCTAGTTTTAATGATGTTTTGGGCGTTTTGAGAGTTCGAGCAATTCGTTTTTTGATTCCTAACTTGTTGGTATGTTCGGGTGGGGCCACGGTGTCCACGAGTGTCAATCGGACAAGGCTTGGACCAAGTTCAGAGTTTGGAGCAGCAACTGAAGCTCCCAGAACATTCATAATCGCACCTGCGCTTGGCCAGCCGCAAGTGCGGGCTCACATGTGAGAACCACGGGCTGCAGAAGCGAGATTTTGAGGGCAGCCCAACAACCGCAGATGAGGAAGAATGGGCGCATCTGCGTGACCGCATGTACGAGGGCCGTGTTCGCAGGTGCAGATAGGCTCACAGAAGCGGCCCTTTTTCTCTACAGATGCGGAGCCTGGCCAGGTGAAGGAAAACCACACCTACAAGGAATTTTCCGCAGGTGCGAAAATCGCTCACCAGAAGGGTTCATTTAATACAGGACTTAGGCCATTTCTAACACATTTTCTTTCACTCTTGGGAAATTTGAGAGCTTCTAAGAAGAGGATTTAGATATAGATTTTTAAGGTAAGTGATTTCTACCTAATATGAGTTTAATACATAGATTATGGGTAGATGTTAACAAGAAAATTTGTGAAAATCATGGGTTTAGATGAAAAATCTAGGTTTTGATAAAATTGAGATTTTACCACGAGAATGGTTATGGAACTTAGCGAAAATCATATATTTATGTTCCTAATGTTATGGGTAACTACTTTCTTCGAAAATTTCCGGAATCCGAGCATGTAGGCTTGGGGGTGAACTTTACGAATCTTGCATTTAGGGTTGGGTAATCACTTTAATAGTGGGGATATGAACTTTTGAGTATAAATTGATTAATTTATATAATATTTGACTAGTTTCGAGTCGTTTGGCACCGAATTCTGAAGTTGAGCACATTCTTGAACCGGGAAGTAGGCCTTGAGAAGAAGCAAGTCTCCCTTCTAACCTTGTAAGAGAGATGTTTCCCCATAGGTGAATTAACTAGCATGTGTGTCATATTGCTGGGGCTACGTACGTAGCAAGTGACGAGAGTTCTTGCGTAGCTACTAATTATGCTAATGTCCGGGTAGTCTAGAACGCACATCATGCTATACTTGAAATGATTGTGCCCTTACTTGTCAATTGGATTTCTTAAATCAAAATTCCAAAAATTGTATAGGAAATCCAAAGGGATAAGTTTCACTTATTTGAGGTTGTGAATAGAACACTTGTCTGTTATTGAAGATCTTGTGGTTCCTTAAAGTGTTTTCTATTTGTGGAGAGGGCCCAAGCGCCTCGGCAGGTGAAATATATACATATATGGTTCGTGTTGTTCGACCCTCGGCAGTGCACAATTTAAATATTGTTTTGTTGGTTCGGGCCCTACGACCTCGATATTGTTTGTGCATGATGATTCGTTGGATTTTTCATAACTGATATTGCTTCAATGTTTGATGAAAGATAAATTTGGGTTTTACTACTGTGAAAAAGGATATTTATCATCTTTGGTTTTTGAGTTCTAGTATATTTCTTGTAGTCCATGCTTAGAATTTTGACTTATTATCATTAGCCTTAGTAAGTGTCAAGTCGACCCCTCGTCATTACCTCTTTGAGGTTAGACTGGATACTTACTAGGTACATATTATTTTATGTACTAACACTACACTTCTGCACTTAACTGTGTAGGATATGAGGTAGGTGCATCTGGATAGACGTCCAACGCGCATATTTGATCATGGTTCGAGATTTCACGGTGATCTACCCTTCCGAGCCGTTGATCAGCATGTCGGAGTCTCTCTTTGTTTTGTTTTTGTCTATCCTATTTCAGACAATAGGATATACATCTTTTGTATATTCTACTAGCTGCCCACATACTTATGACACTAGATCTTGGCACATATTCGTAGACTTGTGATTTTTGGGTTCTGCTCTTATGGTTATAAATAATTGTAGCTGCTTTCATTTATTAACTTAAATCGAGTTCTCATTAAATCTTTTAAATTAAGGAAAATTTCTATGTGGGAAATTCGGTAAAATGGGAAAATCATTTAGTTATTCATTGTTGGCTTGTCTAGGAATGGTGTTGGATGCCATCACGACCTGATATGGAATTGCGTCGTGATAACATTGTATCAGAGCACTAGGTTCAGGTAGGTCTCACAATTTATGGACAGGCCTAATAGAATCTTGCGGGTCGGTGCGGAGATGTCCATGCTTATTTTCTAGAGGCTATAGGGTGTTAGGAAACTATTCTTTATTCATCTTCTATCGTGCAGTTGATGGTGTACTAAGTTTCTTCCTCTTATTCTCTCATAGATGGTGAGAACGCGTGCACCAGACGTTCCATACCCTCGAGGGACTGCTCCCCCTGTTGCTAGAGGTGAGGTAGAGGCTGGGGGAGGGAACCGACTCGAGGTAGGGGGCGAGGACGTCAAAAGTTGCCCCAGTTGCACCGCTAGCAGATCCAGTGGAGGATCCTATAGTTGAGGAGCAGGGCGATGTTCCCACAGCAGAGCCAGCTTCGATCGATTTCATGACAACATCGGGCTTCCAGGAGGTCATGGGCCGTATGCTATGGTTCAGGAATTCTATGACCTAGGTCGGTTTACTTCCAGCACACACGACCACCTCTTAGGTGGGAGGTAGATCACAAACCCCTACCGTCCAGGGTCCTAGGCATGCAGCCGCTGTATATCATACCCCGGGAACTCTCCCCATGGGCGGAGTCTATCCAGACACAACATTTGCACCCAAGCCTAGACTAGCTGCGATCGGCGAGCCGCAAAAGCTTTTGGACAGATGGACTAGGCTTCACCCTCCGGTTTTTGGGGGTGAGCGACATGAGGATCCCCATGAATTCATTGATAGGTGAGGGACATACTACACAACATGCACATATTGGAGTCCGACGGGGAGGATTTCACTATGTTTCAGTTGGAGGGCAACACACGTTGGTGGTGGAAGGCTTATCTTCTTGGCAGACCAGCATATTCTCCTCCCATGACTTTGGACCAGTTCACACGCCTATTATTGGATAGGTATCTTCCACCATCTCAGAGGGAAGAGTTACAGTTTCAGTTTGAGCAGCTCTAGCAGGGTTAGATGTCCGTGACCGATTATGAGGCGAGATTCTCCGAGCAGTCTCACCATGCACTTATGATACTCCCTACTGAGGCGGAGCAAGTGCGGAGGTTTTTTTGGGGGGTTGCACTCAGCTAGGTATTCAGGCTAGTATTGCTTGGGAGGTTGATATGGGGACTCCCTATCAATTAGTAGTGGAGTTTGCGTGCAGGATTGAGCATTACCGTCAGAGGGGTAGAGACCAAATGCACCGGGACAAGACGTCTCATTTTTCTGGAGAGTTCTGAGGTGCCCCATATGGGGGAAGAGGTCATTTTGGGAGGGGTTAGCCCAGCAGGCCCCTATATTCAGCACCACCACCTCCTCGAGGTATTCCAGCACAACCTTATTTTAATGCTATGCCAGAGAGTTCTTACCGCCCACTAGCTATTAGGGTTCTTCCAGCAGGTACTCTGGTTATCAGGGTTTTTCCAGTGCTTAATTGAGTGCCATGGCAGAGAGTTCATATCTCCCACCATCTATTTAAGGTTATTTCAGTGAGTATTCAGGCCACCAGGCTCAGACTTGAAGGCAATAGATCATTGCGACGAGATGTTGTTTTGAGTACGGGGATCTTAGTCATGTGCGGAGATTTTGCCCAGGCTTCAGGGCAAGGTAGTTCAGCAGGTTCAGCTACCCATGAGTACAACTCCAGCAGCCGCACCAGCCGTCCGGCCACCTAGAGGCGGAGGGCAGGTGGGTCGAGGTCATCGCAGAGGTGGAGGTCAGGTAGGCGGAGGATAGCCAGGTGGTGCTCCAACCAGATTTTATGCTTTTCCAGCTAGACCAGATGCAATGACCTTAGATTCCATGATCACAGGTATTACCTCTGTTTGCGGTAGGTATGCTTCAGTATTATTCGATCTAGGATCTACCTATTCATATGTGTCATCCCTATTTGCTCATTTTCTAGATATTCCTTGTGAGTCCTTGGATACTCCTGTTTATGTGTCCACTCTTGTGGACGATTCTATGGTTGTGGATCGGATCTATCGGTCCTGTGTGGTTACATTATCTGGATATTTGACTAGAGCGAAACTTCTGTTGCTTGATATGACCTATTTTGAGGTCTTCTTGGGCATGGATTGGCTATCTCAATATCACGCCATCCTTGATTGCCATGCCAAAATGTTACCTTAACGATACTAGAGTTGTTGAGGTTGGAGTGGAAGGTTTCATCTATCAGTATATCTAGTCGGTTTATATCTTTTTATGAAAGCTCGACACATGACCGAGAAAGGTTTCTTGGCTTATCTAGCCTATGTTAGGAATACTACCGCAGAGTCTCTGATGATTGATTTCGTGCCAGCAATCCGGGAGTTCACCGATTTTTTTCCTTTTGACCTTCCAGGCACCCAGCCTATATCTATCCCACTGTACCGTATGGATCTGAGAGAATTGAAGGAGTTGAAGGAACAACTTGAGGAGTTGCTAGCAAAGGGGTTTCTCAGGGCGAGTGTATCATGTTGGGGTGCACCGGTATTATTTGTGAAGAAAAAAGATGGGACTATGCAGCTGTGCATTGCTTACCGCCAGTTGAACAAAGTCAACATTAAGAACAAGTAGATGTTGCCACGTATTGATGATTTGTTTTGACCAGTTGCAAAGTGATAAGGTGTTTTTTAAGATTGACTTGAGATCGATGTACCATCAATTGAAGATTCGAGACTCAGATGTTCTGAATATTGCCTTCCGTACTAGATATGGCCATTATGAGTTTCTAGTGATGTCTTTTGGCTTGAATAATGCTCCAGTTGCGTTTATGGATTTGATGAACAGGGTGTTCAGGACTTATATTGATAGTTTTTTTTATTGTCTTCATTGATGACATTTTGATTTACTCACACAGCATGGAGGAACACGAGTAACATTTGAGGGTGGTGCTTCAGACCTCGCGGGAACAAAAATTGTATGCTAAGTTCTCCAAGTGCAAGTTTTTGTTAGATTCAGTGGCAATCTTGGGGAATGTGGTATCAGGCAAGGGCATTAAGGTGGATCCCTAGAAGATTGAGACAGTTCAGAGTTGGCCTCGTCCTACTTCGGCGACTGAGATTAGGAGCTTCTTGGGGTTAGCAGGTTATTATCGTCGGTTTGTGGAGGGCTTCTCACCTATTACAACACCTTTGACTAGATTGACCCAGAAGGGTGCTCAGTTTCATTCCTGTGATGATTGTGAGGCAAGCTTCTAGAATCTCAAGACAACTTTGACCACGACACCAGTCTTTGTGTTGTCTTCCGGTTCAGGGATGTATACTATGTATTGCGATGCTCCACGTGTTGGCTTGGGTTGTGTATTGATGTAGGGGGGCGAGTTATTGCATATGCTTCACGTCAAATAATGCCCCATGAGAAGAATTATCCTGTGCACAATTTGGAGTTGGCCGCGATTGTTCATGCTCTTAAGATTTGTAGGTATTATCTATATGGGGTGTATTTTGAGGTTTAAGCTAATCATCGCAGAATGCAACATTTGTTCAAGCAAGAGGATCTCAATTTGATGCAGTGTAGATGGCTTGGGTTACTGAAGGATTATGACACCATACTTTAGCATCCGGGCGAGATGACGCCTTGAGCAGGAATGTAGAGAGTATGGGTAGATTGGCATTCGTTTCAACAGAGGAGAGGCCACTAGCCTTGGACATTCACGCCTTGGCTAGCAGACTTGTGTGGTTGGATATTTCAAAGCTCAGCCAAGTTCTTGCTTGCGTTGTTTCACAGTCTTCACTATTGGAGCAGATCAAGGCTCGACAGTTTGATGATACGCACATGTTGGTTCTCAAAGAGACAATACTATATGGTGGTGCCAAGGAGGTTTCTATTGGCAATGAATGTTTTCTACGACTCCAGGGTCGTCTATGTGTTCCTAATGTCGATAGCCCGAGGGAGAGGATCCTAGAGGAGGCATAGAGTTCTCGATATTCCATTCACCCATGTGCTACGAAGATGTATCGCGACATGAAACAACATTATTGGTGGTGACGGATCAAAAAAGACATAGTTGAGTATGTAGCTAGATGCCTAAATTACCAGCAGGTAATGTATGAGCACCAGAGACCTGGAGGCCTACTCCAGTAGATGACTATACCTGGGTGGAAGTGGGAGCGCATCACTATGGACTTTGTAGTTGGGTCACCGCGGACTTTGCAGAAGTTTGATGCAGTTTCGGTCATTGTGGATTGATTGACCAAGTCGGCACACTTCATTTCTGTGATGACTACGTATTATTTGGAGAGATTCACCATATTTATATTCAGGAAATAGCTCGGCTGCATGGTGCCCTATTTCCATCATTTACGACTGAGGTCCTCAGTTTACTTTGCATTTTTGGGGAGCCGTACAGAGTGAGTTGGGGACCTGTGTGGAGCTCAGCACCGCAATCCACCCCCAGACCGACGGGAAGTCGGAGCGGACAATTTAGATATTTGAGGACATGCAAGAGCATGTGTGATTAAATTTGTAGGGCAGTGGGATTGGTTCTTGCCTTTGGTCGAGTTTGCTTACAACAATAGTTACCAGTCCAAGATCGAGTTAGCTCCATTCGAGGCTTTATATGGTCAGCGATGTCGTTCTCCCTTTGGGTGGTTTGAGCCTGGAAAGGCTAGATTGTAAGGTACTGATTCGATGAAGGATGCTTTGGAAAAGGTAAAGTTGATTCAGGAGCGGCTTCGCATTGTATAGTCCAGACATAAAAGTTACGCGGATCAGAAGGTGCATGACTTATCATTTATGGTGGGCGAGAAGGTTATCTTGAAAGTCTCATCGATGAAGGGAATCATGAGGTTTGGGAAGAAGGGCAAGTTGAGAACACGGTTTATAGGCCCATTTGAGGTGTTGAGGCGAGTTGGGGAGGTTTCTTATGAGCTTGCTATTCCTCCTAGTCTATCGGGTGTTCATTCGGTTTTCCATGTGTCGATGCTCCGGAGGTATCATCCTAACTTGTCACATGTTTAGACTTACGCAGGATTTAGTTGGATGATAGTCTGGGTTATGAAGAGGAGCCAGTTGCCATTGTTGATAGGCAGGATCGCCACTTGATATCCAAGAGTATTTCCATGATAAAGGTCTAGTGAAGGGGAAAACCATTCGAGGAGGCGACTTGGGAGTCCGAGGAGGACATACAGATCAGATATCCTCACTTGTTCAGCACACCAAGTATGATTCTATACACGTTCGAGGAAGAACGTTTGTTTAATAGATGGAGAATATAACAACCTGACCGATCATTTGCTTTCTAGAACCCCGTTTCGCTAAATAAGACTCCATGTATGTACTTTTACTGTTTTATGACTTGCGGGGATGATAAATTTGAGGTTTGTAAGGGCTCGGGTTGAAATCGGAACACTTGGTTCATTAAGTTAGCCTAGAATGGCTAAGTTTGACTTCCATCAACGTTTTGAGTATACGATCTCGGAATCGGGATTTGACGATTCCAATAGGTTCGTATGATTATTTGAGACTTGGGCGTATGCTCGGTTCAGGTTTCAGATGACCTGGGAGCGTTTCGGTGCCTTTCAAAAGTTGGTTCTTGAAGGATTTTGAAGTTCTTTAAATTTGGTTTGGAGCGGGTTTTGGTGTTATCGAGATCCAAACAAAATACCGATATCGGGAATAGTTCCATAATGTAATTTAAGACTTGCACGCAAAATTTGGTATCAATTCCAGTAGTTTAAGTACGTTTCGGTGCATTGTGAGTTAATTAAAGAACTTCAAGTTCATAAGTTTGATTCAATTGGTTTTGGGGTGCGATTCTTAGTTTTAATGTTGTTTGGGGCATTCCGAGAATTTGGGCGAGTCCGTTTTATGATTCCAAACTTATTAGTATGTTCGGGCGGGGCCGCAGGCCTCGAGTGTCAATCAGACGAGGCTCGGAGCAAGTTAGGAATTTGGATCAGCAGCTGAAGCTCCCACATCTGTCATAATCGCACCTGTGCTTGGCCATCCGCATGTGCGAGCCACGAACCACATAAGTAAGATTTTTAGGGCAGACCAACAACCATAGAAGAGGCCCTTTTTGTTCAGAGATGCGGAGCCTGATGAGGTGAGGGAAAAGCGCACCTGCGTAGATTTTGCCGCAGGTGCGGGACAACATATACGGCCAATGCACCGCATGTGCAAAAATAGCTCGGCAGAAGGGTTCATTTAATACAGGAATTGGGCCATTTCTAACACATTTGCTTTCACTCTTGGGTAATCTGAGAGCTTCTAAGGAGAGGATTTCGACCTAGCTTTGTAAGGTAAGTGATTTCTACCCAATATGAGTTTAATACATAAATTATGGGTAGATTTTAACATGAAAAATTATGAGAATCATGGGTTTAGATGAAAACCCTATGTTTTGATAAAATTGGGATTTTACCACGAGAATGGTTATAGAACTTAGTGAAAATCACATATTTATGTTCCTAAGGTTATGGGTACCAACTTTCTTCAAACTTTCACAGAATCCGGGCATGTGGCCCTCTGGGTGAATTTTATGAATCTTGCATTTAGGGTTAGGTAGTCACTTTAATAGTAGGGATATGAACGTTTGAGAATAAATTGTTATATAATATTTTTCTAGTTTCGAGGCGTTTGGAACAGAATTTAGAAGTTGAGAACATTCTTGAACTTGGAAGTAGAAAAACTTGTATTTCTTTAAAGTGTTTTCTATTTGTAGTCACTTTAATAGTAGGGATATGAACGTTTGAGAATAAATTGTTATATAATATTTTTCTAGTTTCGAGGCGTTTGGAACAGAATTTAGAAGTTGAGAACATTCTTGAACTTGGAAGTAGGCCTTGAGACGAGGTAAGTCTCCTTTCTAACCTTGTAAGAGAGAAATTTCTCCATAGGCTAATTACTTAGTATGATTGTGGGGGCTACGTACGTACGAAGTGACGAGAGTCCGTGTGTAGCTACTAATAATGCTAAAGTCCGGGTAGTCTAGGACCCACATCATGCTATACTTGAAATGATTGTGCCTTTACTTGTCAATTGGATTTCTTAAATCAAAATTCCAAAAATTGTAAAAGAACTCCAAAGGGATAAGTTTCACTTATTTGAGGTTGTGAATAGAACACTTGAATGTTATTGAAAAACTTGTATTTCTTTAAAGTGTTTTCTATTTGTGGAGCGGACAAAGCGCCTCAGCAGATTAAATTGATGCATCTATGGTTTGCGTCATTCGACCATTCGGTAGTGCACATTTTAAATATTTTTATAATTGTTTGTGCCGTACGACCTCGACATTGTTTGTGCATGATAATTCTTGTGATTTTTCATAAGTGATATTGCTTCAATGTTTGATAAAAGATAAATCTGGGGTTTTTGTAATTGTGAAAAAGGATATTTATCATCTTTGGTTGTTTAGTTCTAGTATATTTCTTGTAATTCATGCTCAGTTATAATTTTGACATATTATCATTAGCCTTAGTAAGTGTCAAGTCGACCCCTCGTCACTACTTCTTCGAGGTTAGACTGGATACTTACTGGGTACATATTGTTTTATGTACTCACGCTACACTTCTGCACTTGAACTGTGCAAAATCTGAGACAGGTGCATCTGGATATCCGTCTGGCGCACATATTTGATCATGGTTCGTGATTTCATAGTGAGCTGCCCTTCCGAGCATTTCAGCAGCATGCCAGAGTCTCCCTTTGTTTTGTTTCTGTCTATTTTACTTCAGACAGTATGATAGACATCTTTTATATATTCTACTAGTTGCCCAAATACTTGTGAGACTAGATCTTGGCACGTATTAGTAGACTTGTGAATTTTGGGTTCTGCTCTTATGGTTATAAATAATTCTAGTTGCTTTCATTTATTAACTTAAAATGGTTTCTCATTAAATCTTTAAATTAAGGAAAAATTTCTATGTGGGAAATTCGTTAAAATGGGAAAATAATTAAGTTATTCATTATTGGCTTGTCTAGAAACGGTGTTGGACACCATTGGAATTGGGTTGTGACATCTCACAGTTATTGTTGATAGGCGAGTGCGATAATTGAGGTCGAAAAAGGTTGCTTAAATGACAGTATTATAGAAATTTCAGAAAGCTACGTGTGAACCGGGGATAGACATGCAGATCAAGTACCTACAGTTGCTTGAGATGTCATGTACGCTTATGTTTACCTTGAAAATGGTAACTACAATTAAATTTGATTTGTGGTTCTAAAAATACATAATTTATTTTAATGCTAGTTGATAAGAAGTTGATGCTAAGCTTGATTGAATCAAATGGAGTAAGAGCAGTATGAAATCGAATATAAGCAAACCAGATTGCCTCCAATCGGAGGGTCGATGATGGCCTAGGCGGGTCCTCGAGATCGAGGGTTGGGGGTTGACGGTGGGCAACCGATGAAGCTATAACAGCTTTGTGGGATGCGATGTATTCTTTTTATGATCAATATTAATCTATAAATGAAGAACAATTGATGAAATGCAATAAATGTAAGTAAAATGTGCTAACGAAGAGACAGTAGGGAATGTTTGAGCACAAAGCAGAGAATGTTCGTGTTCCTTGTATTGAATATCATGTGTCCACAAGAAATTGTAAGGGTCCCCATTATATAGGAGGGAAATACCAACATAGTACATTGGAATTTATTACAAGAGGGGACAGCTGGTACAACTCTTTATTTATCTAGTATAGATTCGTACTATTTTGTAGGCGCTTGTCGGCCCTAGTCATGTATCCTTGAGGATTCCTGTGCTTTCCTTCGTCGGGTCTCTCTCTTCTCCTAGCTTCGAGGTATATCTACCCCTCAATTTTGTCATTTGATAAACTCCTCTCGAAATCGTTCCTCGGATCTATCCCTGATGTCATAAGAGACCTCGAAATCGATCTCGCCCGATTTCGACCATATACAGATAGTCCTCGCGTTTCTTGGAATGAAAAGACAAGAAATGTCTTGAATTTATTATCCTTTAATATTTCCGTATTGCATCATCCGTGCCATATAAAGCGACTGACGGGATAGAGGAGAACTCATAGGGTCTTGTCCATACAACTACCGAGAAGCTCTTGTATTGATTATATTAATTATCGCCTATTTGCTTTCTATAACGTACATGGTGACCCTCTATAAATACACCTTCCTCTAATTCTTCTCCCTTATCGTGCCTCCAAGTTCTTGAAAGATTTTTTCCTACCTCTTTCTTGTATTCCCTTTCCAACCAAATCTTTCTCCCTTTCCCGTGATTCCTAGAAGGAAAGAAATGGCGAAGACTTCCTCTAGTGTTTCTCAAACCGACAAGCCTTCCTCCCCTTCACGAATGTCAAAGGAGAATGCGACAGAATCCCCTCATCTCGAGGATTGCATCCCCGGGGCGTGCGTGATATCCTCCGATTTTAAGATCGACAGACCCTTTTCGAGGCCAGGGCGATGCAAGCCAATATCCCGGTATATCAGCTTGATCTCAGACACTTGGAAGGTGAAAGTGGACTACCGGTGAGGGAGTTCGGTGCTGGTGAAGATCCCCTCCTGAGAAGAAGATATTACCATGTACGAGGCCGGCTTCCTTTGTGTGTATACTTATCCGTTTACCCTTGGCCCGGTGGGACCATCGTCGTCCCCAATAGATCCTGTTATCCTTGACTTTTGCAAACGATATCAAGGGAATGCCTTTTACCCTTGACCACTTGATCAGAATGTATAGCCCCCAACGTTTTCGTGGTGGCCTGATTAAACATCAATGTCAGGCCTCGAGGGCCTTTTTTGTCTGTACTGAGTCAGGGATAGAGGATGGATGAGTCGCTTTTTCCGAATCAGGATTGTGGATCTGATTCCAATGGAAAGGACGCCATTCCCCGAAAGGTGGAATGCAAAACGTAAGTGCATATATTAATCAAACGCTTTTCCTTTTCATGTGGTTTAATTACCCTATGAAATGATTTATGTCATTGTTGCAACTATTGTTTTGTACCCTGGTTTGGTCAAGAGTCTCTTGGACTGGATGTGCCAGCTAGATTTGGTCTACCCATATGCTGAGCGCATGTGGCGCGATCTCTCAGTGGGCCGATGGGAGGCAAAGAATCATGGTAAGCTTTTTCCCTTGTTGCAATTATATTTTGCCGGAGGGGCATCACATATCAAATCCTCGTATCCGGCGGTTATGTTTTGCATTTGTACAGGCCTGGGAGAGACCTCGGTGATGAGGGAAGCACCGCTTGGGGAGGCGGATACCCTGAAACCTGACAAAGTAAAGAAGAGAAGAAAGAAATCATCGGCCGAGCCTTCAAAACCAAAGAAAGCCAAAGTGAAAGGATCCTCGGTTGACTCAGTAGTATCGACCCCCGAGGTCTACGAGGGCGCCCGGACTGGCAGCATGAAGGAATTGGTCTTGAGGTGGTGCTCGTGGTAAGAGAAAGCATGGACGCCCCGCATCTTGTTGAGCCGACGGCCATCGAGCCGGTAGTATCTGGGCCAGATTTCGATGCAGCAGCTACACAATCTGAGGAGATATTCAAAGATAAGTCGGACAACGTTCCCAGACCGGATGTTAGCCGGGATTCCACCCGAGTTGATATGCACTTGGTTGTAGGGCTGGAGGCGCCTTATCCCGAGGTTCCTCGGAGGCGAGGGAAGACCCTGATTGTTCTATCTGGGGTCATTGATGTGAGCGACTCCCCCCATAAGCCGGCTTTTCCTTTCATCCAATCGTAGGATGCCTGAAATAGAGAGTTTCCTGATACGGGAGTGCCTGCTTAGGGATGAGGCGTGTTTGAAAGAATGTGTGTTACGGCCGAAAAGAATTCTGAACCTGATGCCTCATTCATTTTCAGCGATCTTGATAGACTCTGCAAACAGGTAGCCTTTAGAAATTTTTACTAGGTGTTTCGATCCTCTTCCTTCTTATTTTATTTCACCCGTGCTTTCAGGCCGAGGTGTTTTATGACCAGAACTTTGACAAGTTTCAAGCCGAGTTGGATTTCTATAAGGGTGAGTGCAGGAGGCTTAATTCGGAGGCTAACGAGCTCAGAGGCCACTTTGGTGAGAAAGAAGAGGAGCTTTGCAGTCTTCAGGCTTGTTTGGAGGCGACATCCAGAGAGAGGACTTGCCCTATTGAGAAGGTAACATAACCTATTTTTGTTTCTCTCTCTGTGTTCACGTTACTATGGTGTCATGACCCATCCCGGGCTGTTTGTTTTTAATTTGAAAAGAAGGATGCTTTGATGAAGGAGAAAATTTGAGCCAAGGGTGCCGAGATTCTCAAACTCAAACGGTACATGAGTGAGATAATCGCCGAGAGAGGCACTCACTATAGGAAGGTGACCTTGGTCGAGCATCAACTTCATGATGCGAGGGCGGAGTGCGATAGATACAATGATCATCTCACCGAGTCGGCCGCCGATCAATCTGCAGCTAGGGATGAAACCGAGGCGCTCGTTTCCTCGTATAAGGAGGACGATGTTACAGCGAATGCTCATGCAAGGAAGGTGTCGGAAGGGCCTAATTTTCAACTGGGTCGAGCCGTGAAGCATGCCTGATTGAAATCTTGGAGGCAGTCTCTCAAGGATATTCTTGCCGAGGGCATCGATCTGACTACCGAGATTCAGAAGGGAAAATCCCTTGAAAGAGGAGGACACTACCTTGATTACTTATGAGGGTGAATCGAGAGATGCCTCGGAATATGATTGAGATGAAGGCGAAGTCTCCGAGGGGAAGAGGTCGTTGGAGACCCTGAGGCTGGAACTGGAATAACTGAGGGCATGGCCTTCTAGGGGGGCCGTCGTGGGCAAAGCTCCGGTGATAGATTAGGGTTATGTTTGTTACTTCTCTGTATGGGCTTTGAGCATGAGTCCTGTACGTACGCTTCTTCAATATTTCTATAAATATAAGAAGCCTTTCATTTCCGTCATTTGTTATTTTTTCTTTTTCCTTTTTTCATTAGATTGAAATTCTCAATAGATTGCCACGGCCAAGGGATTTGTCCCTTCGGGTTTCAGTCCCCGCATCGAGTTTTTGGAACAATGTTCTTTGACTTCTAGGTCTTTTGAATTAGCCCCGAGGCTTTTCCAGGCTGGCGTTTATGCTTTCAAGCGTGGGGTGAATGCGACCCCTAACAAACCCGTAGATTTTTCGATTTCGGCCTAGAGGCGCTTATGCGTTTGCCCTTAGGAATTTTTGTTAACTGTTTTGGGCTCAATTCTCGAGTCAGATCATGACTCAAGCTTATCGAACCTCATGTTCTAAATTGGACTAGAGGCTTTTTTAAGCTGGCGTCAAGGCTCTTACACATTTTTTAGTTAACCTTTTCCGGGATCAGTCTTCGAGCCGGGTTACGACTCGAGCTCATAGACCCTTTAGGTTTCTTTTGAGTTTAACATTGGGTTGAAACGACCTTCAGTATGGCTGTATTTTCTTTCGCTTAAAGATTTATTTGAAGTTTTGTGTTCATCCGACTCTTCGACGGCCAAAAGGACCTCGATTATGAGTCGTTATGTGGCGATAAACGGGAAACTAGGAAGGTTTCGCCGTGCGGCTAAATTGTCTCTAGCCTTATCGTTATTTGGAGCATACATGAAAATGATCGAACCTTTTTTTTCGAGCCGACATGAAAATGTTCGAAGCTCTTTCTTGAGAGCTGACATGAAAATGATCGAAGATCTTTTTGCTTACACCGAAGGTAGCATGATTTTAACCGGTTCTTTCCGAAATAATTTCGAAGGATTTGGTTTCATGGCGATGGTTGGGCGCCCGTGAATCACATTAGTTTGGCCGGAGCCTATCGACCGTAGTCGTTTAAGTTTTGTCCGGAGCCTTTCGACCAGAGTCGCCATGTTTGGCCGAAGCCTTTAGCCCCTGAATGACGTATTCTCGACATCTACATTCCAGGGTATGCCTTTTTAGGGGTCTTACAAGTTCGAATATATAGCCTTGTCTTAGAAATCGGGATTGGGCCTTATTATGATTTGGGTATGCCTTATTCGAGGCCTTTCAATCTAGGTCATGCCCGTAGGACTTATAGTTTTGGTTATGCCCTGAGGACTTGCGGTTTCTGAAACTGCTCTCGGATTACCTTTAGGCTCTCGGTTACCCAATTAGGATTTTACTGCCTCACTTGTGTTTTCGTGTCAGTCCCCGAGTGTTCGGGAATTCCTTGGCTCTGGAGACATTACTGGTGATGAGAAATCCTTTTGAAAACGCAAAGCTTGTATAAAAGATGCTTCTTTTGATTATTCGGTATATGTGTACATATTTTTCATTGTTGAGGGCTCGATCATCCTACGCAGGCACGGTTCTCTTGACTGTTTTGCCCGTTACATTACTCTCCTATCGAGACTTTCTTCGGTAGTTTCTCCTAGGGGGAGGGTATGCTCCCCAGTATTCGAGGTTGATTGGAGAGGAGCCTTGAATACTTGATTGAGCTTTCCTTTGATAGCGCATAAATGTTGCCTCGTTTAAAACCTTGCCGGTAAAACCCTTTTGAGGGATAAAACCTGATCGAAGTAAAAGAGTGCAACGTATGCTTTTGAATCCCAAGGGTCTTTCGGAGTTGACAGATGTTTTGACGTCTTCTGCCGGGTATATTCAGAAGTTAGTTCGAAACATATGAATGAAAATGGGAGCATAGTTTTTCCTTAGCAGCAGTAGTGTTTGAGCATAGATGTGTTCAAGTTGTTCAGAGGTTGTTCGCCTACCGTGAGGCCGATCCTGTATGATTTCTTACCGATTTTTCTGAGGGCGCGGTACGACCCTTCCCAGGTCGGGCCTGGCTTGATCTTGTATCATTAAGGTTTCGAATGTTTTAGGACAACCTTTCTTAAGACCAAGTCCCCGACTCCGAAATGTCGGAGGGTGACTTTTGCTTTTAGGTGGCCGTTCGGACTAGCGAAGGTCCCCGTTTTTTATCTATTAGTTCGAGGGTCGCATTCATAACCTTGTTGCTTGAATCTTCCGTAACATGGCGGATTCTGTAACTTGTCCTTACTACTTCGGTTGGTGTTAAGAATTAGGATCCAACCACTAAGAAGGACGACGCTTTTCCTATGCTTCGATTTTGGAGTTGTTTTCCCTCCGTAATTGTTTTTGCATTTTATGAATCCTTCTTCAAGTTTCGAGTGATGGTTTAGCTCGTGGACATGGCCAGATTGCTAGTATGAGGATGGTAAGGCGTCGGCACGATACTCCGAGTTTTGTGACTCTCGGGAGGCCCTCCTTCCAATTGAGTGCTTCCCATTATTGCGGGATCTCCCATGTGGGTTTGTCCTTTGTGACGCCGAAGCCGGTTATGGTATTGCGTCGATTTAATGAGTTATTTCCCTCCTTTCTTTTCGAAGGCCTGCGCTTCTTCCCATTTTGAGAAACAGTTAGTTGTAAAATAGTGTAAGTCTAGCTTTACCTGGCGTTGTTGTTAGAGGCCTTATGATGTCCGGCCTCTATTTCGTGAATGGTCGCGGTGACGAGACCGTTCCGGTCATTTTTCTGGTTAGGGAATGGGTGACAAGATGACTTATGTGAGTTCCTTCCTGGGTTTTTTTTAAGCGCGTGACCTATGTCATTGGTCTGCTGAGTAAGAATCGAGCTTTTTTAAGTCGCAGGGCTCTCAATTTTTTTAGAACTTCAAGTAATTCGTTGCTCCTCAAATAGTTGATATATGTGTTCCCCCTATCTTATGTCGGGCTGGTGGGGTTGATTTTGGACGACTGCATGGTTGTTCCGGGGGCAGATAGTTGCTTTTGATGGGCTTTGTGAAGGTATCAGCCTTGCCTCTTTGCTTTCCATATATGCGGGTCGGGGTTTACTTTCTGAGATGTTGCGGCGTGACATAAATCATGCTCAAGCAACTTCGTGCTCCGACTCTTCGAAGCTCTCACTTATCCGACTTGTCACCGGGAGGGGACCACGCCTTTCCCGGGTGACTTTGACTCCTGGCCTTCGGCCGATTTCATACCTGCAATGACAACCTCATACTCGCCTTCGTCACTAATCGGTTTTATGGTTTTTGCAGGTTGTCCGATCATGCCGCTCGTAGGCAGCTTCTGAATTATACCAAGTCTGACCCCTTTTTCGTTCAAGGTCCCATGGGATAACGGGGTTCGTATCCCTGAAGATACGCCCTTTTATTATCAGAGGCTCTTCCTCCGCTCGGGGCAGGCGTGAGTCAGCTATAAAGCCTGCCTAAATTTGGGATTTCAGCAGCCGAGGGGGACCAACACTTGATAACACATCATTCAAGTTTATTGCACAGTTGGCCAGTCGGCCCGATAACTCGGGCTCATGCGATAGACATTGAAAAAATTATATTATTAAAGTGCGGATACAGTTGCATAATAAAAAAAGTCTCGGCTTTCGGGACGTACCAGTTAACGTAGAATTTACTTTCTCCAGTAGGGGATACCTGGCTTATAGTAGGTAAGGAATTGCGTACCTTTTTCTTCGACGAACGCCCTCTATGCCCCGGACCGCAATCTTCTTACCTTTCCGCGTCTTTTGGTCCGAAAGGTATCATATCAGGACAGCTTACTTCAGCCCTTCAGTTTGCGATTTAGTCTGCCCCCGAAAATGTGGCTCCGAAATAGCTCTACCGTTGCTGTGGATATTTCTGTTTTCTTAGTCATGGGTTCTTGAGGAATGTTGGTCCCGCCGACGATTGCGCGAGTGCTATACTGCGGTTTCCTTGCTTTGCTCCTTCAAGCTAGTTTTCTTCCCTGACTATACTTTTCGGCTCGGCTGCCAACAAATTCCCGGAGGTATCCTTTTCTAACTAATCGAGTTGTTTCCTCTTGGAGCTTCCTGCAATCTTCAGTCCTATGACCGTGCGTACTATGAAAGTTGCACACCACGTTGGGGTTCCTTTGTGAAGAGTCAGATAATATGGGCCTTGGCCACATGGTGTCTTTAATTCCGCTCATGGATGCTATGATGTTTGTAGTGCCAACGCCAAAATTGTACTCGGGGGATGAGGGTATTTCTGCCAATTCTGGGTGCCTGCTGGTCTTGGCTCCGGTCACCAATCTTGGAGGAGTCTGACCTCGCTTTGTCCTCCAATCAATTCGGGACGTATCGCTTCTCATGGCACCTCTCTGATTCTTGGCGTAAGGTTGATATCTTTCCCTGCACGACTTTGGTTCTCTCTCCGGGAACCTCAATGCTATCCTCTTTATGAGTCCCTCGAGTGTCTTCATAACAGCGGGGTTGGTTGTTAACCCATTATTATATGACTATTCTGAAAATCGCCGTATTGGAAAGGTCTTTCCTGATTCCGCCGCGCTCGAGATCTTTTGATTGTTTTGCAGCTGAGTAATAGCCGCTTGCTGTGCCTGTAGCATTTAGAAGATCATACAGAGGCCGACTCTTCCTTCCTTTCGCGCGATAGCTCCCCATGCTTCACGCCAATCGTTTCGGTGTGCATTACTGCCGGTGTGGGAGCTCATATCGTCGTGTTGGGCGCTGCTCGAGTCCGCATCCACAAGGGTTAACTCCCGTGTGCTACCGTGGTTTTGTAACGGTATACCAGCGTTGGGGATGGTTATACCATTCTCCCCAAAGTCCTCAGAACTGCTACTTCATATGCATTCGCCGAATCTGACATTTTCACCTCAAATCAAAGATTCTTGGACAAGAAAAAGTGTAAAAGATAACCTGCGTGTTCAGCGAACCAACACTAAAACAATCACTATTATTTTTAGCCCCACGGTGGGCGTCAAACTGCTTACCTTGAAAATGGTGACTAAGCGTGATTGAAACAAATGGAGTAAGAGCAATATGAAATCGAAATAAGCAAACCAGATTGCCTCCAATTGGAGGGTCGATGATGGCCTAGGCAAGTCCTCGAGATCGAGGCTCGGGGTTAACGGTGGACAACCGATGAAGCTATAACAACTTTGTGGGATTCGAGGTATTCTATTTATGATCAATAATAAGCTATAAATGAATAACAATTGATGAAATGCAATAAACGTAAGTAAACTGAGCTAACAAAGAGACAGTAGGGAATGTTTGAGCACAAAGTAGAGAATGTTCTTGTTCCTTCTATTGATTATCATGTGTCCACAAGAAATGGTAAGGGTCCCCTTTATATAGGAGGGGAAATCCCAACACAATGCAATTGCATTTATTACAAGAGGGGACAGTTGGTACAACTATTTATTTATCTAGTATAGACTCATAGTATTTTGCAGACGCTTGTCAGCCCTAGTCATGTATCCTTGAGGATTACCGTGCTTTCCTTCGTCGGATCTCACCCTTCTTCTTGCTTCGAGGTATGCCGACCCCTCGATATTGTCATTTGATAAACTCCTCTTGAAATCGTTCCTCGGATCTATCCCCGACGTCATAAGAGACCTCGAAATCGATCGCACCCAATTTTGAATGTATACATCTTTCTAACTCGTTTGAGGACGAACGTGTGTTTAAGTGGGGGAGAATGTAACAAACTAAATTTGTATGCATACGTATTAATTTACGATTTATAAAATTTATTAAATAGTTAGTGAACCTAATTAACTAGTATACATATTAAGTTAGATAATAAAATAACTAAGACAATGATTAATGGTAAAGAAATGGGCTAAACTCATATATTTTTTTATTGTCCCATGTACAAAGACCTAAGTCGTAGGAAAAATTGTAATTTAGTTCTTAATTAGAAGAAAAAAAAGAAGATGAAAAAAAAAGGAAAAAGGTAAATACATGTTGGGTTAGAGGATATTGACAGCGGTCGAGAATTCTCTGTGGACTCTGTACAAAAATAAGGAAGACAACAAAAGCATCAGATACGCAAAACTCAATTAAGCCTTCCAATTGATATTGTCTTAATGGTTACGGAATTAAAGAATGAGGAATCAATAATTATGTTATGATGGAAAGTAATAATTTGGACATGATTATTAGATAGTGAAGATGGAATGAGAATGCTATGTAATTCTGGTGGAAACATATTGACTACCTCTAATTATTTATATAGTAACAAGGTAATAAAGTAATGATTATTCATGATTGCCAATGATTAGATGGCGTTGGGTGGATTAGGCCATTGTGATACATTATGAAGTTCCACTGCTTCGGCATTCTTTTAACCTTCGGCGTTTGATAATTTTGCATCGATTTTTAGTAATTGGACTGGGGATTGACTTTGATTTTGACTTGTCCTAAGATGATAAGACTTATTCATCTAGACTAATTAGGATATTTCATTCAATATTATGGATAGATTGTTGCCATTGAAGGCTGTTCTGTTGGTGTTCTAGACGTTTGAAGGTTGAGAAAATTCCCGCTAGCGAGGTAAGTGAGACTTTAAGATTTGATGCTTAATTTTCTAAAACCCGTTTTGAAAATGTGTTTTATCTGTCTGGTCCATGTGTTGGGACGGGCGTGCGCTTGGTAGAATCGGTGGTCTTAGACTAGCCGCAAATATATTATTTTATGAAAAATATGAATACAAAAAAATTTATTTTATAAGTTGTTTGATGGCATGATACGGATGTGCGCCATGATATTGAGTTTGATAGTTTGATACGGTTGTGAGCCATGTTGTTGAGTTTGCCATGATAGTGGGTTTGATAGTTTGATATGGTTGTGAGCCATGTTGTTGAGTTTGATATAGATGTGCGCCATAATCTTGTGTTTGATAGTTTGATACGGCTGTGAGCCATGGTGTTGAGTTTTATACGGTTTTGCGCTATGATATTGGGGCATTGTGTATACCTTTCTACATCACCCGAGCATTGTGTATGCTTCTTGATATTTATATTTGGGGCATTGTGTATGATTCAGTGAGCATTGTGTATGTTATGTTACACAATTGAGGCATTGTGGTGTTGTTCTGGGCTCGTAAAGGTGTTGTTTAACTTTCTTTCACTGTATTAATGACAAGTCCTTAGTGTATGTTGTGTTAAGTTATTTGTACTCTTTTTGGTTAATTCTTATTAACTCTGTTGATAAACATGTATTGAGTTATTGTATAATTATCATATTATTATATCGTTCTTGTTGTGGTGTATTTGCATTGTCTAACACTTGTTCCATAGGTATTCAGAGTGGCGGGTCGAGGATCTTACTGGTTATATACATATAACTCACTCCTTACCTGCATGTCTATGTAGATACTATTGGTGAAGATGGATCTAACAGGTGACGAGTTTGCTTCGGTTAGTGAGGTGAGCCGCCACATTGTTCGTAGAGGCTGCCAAAAGAGTCTTTATCATTTATTCATATGATGTCTTTTGTAATTCTCTTAAATGTTCCATGGTCTTAGTGTAGAATTTGTGTTAGAGTTTTAAATTAATATTTTGAGATACTAATTGTTCATAATTATTTATCAGATTATTTGGATACTCATAATTAACCAACTATTGCAAATTAATGGTTAAGGTATGAAAGTATGGTTCGCCTGGAAGGTGGTGTTAGATGGGTGCCAGTCACATCTAAGGGGTAATTTGGATGTGACAGTACCAATTTCAAAGACTCTTTTAACATCTCTTATGAATCCCTGCATAAACCTATATCCCTCTAAAACCTGCATTCGCTCTATCAATGCCATAATTAGATATATAGTAAGCATCATTCCTTATCACTAGTCAGACCCTTTATAAATAATTGATCCCAAACTTAGTTTAAATCCTATGGAGCTACCTCAGGTAGATTTTACGAGGTGCCTAACACCTTCCCCTTAGAAGAACAAGAAACCTTACCCATAACTCACTGGGTAGAAGACCAATAAAGACCATGACTTAGTAATGAAATAGGTACCCTAGTATACCTTTAAATATTAGGTGGCGACTCTCTTTCATCAACAATAGAGAAACCACAAGTTGAATCCTGTCTTGACTAGTACAAAATAGGGTGCAACAATCAGTTATTATTTCAGTTATCAGTTCAATTTCAATATCAACATTTACAGTTCTTTTATTTTCAGTTGTTTTACATACTAGTACAGTTCAAATGTACTAATGTCCCTTTCACCCGGGGCCTGCATCTCACGATGCAAGTAACGATTTATAGGTTGATGATTCAAAGCACTAGGATTCTCGTACCAACTATTTGGTGAGCCCTGGTTCTTTCGGGGCATTATCATTACTTTACACTCTTTTAGTATTTACAAATAGTCAGTTCTTTTAGTACTTCATTAGAGACTTCATAGACTAGTATAATAGTTAGACAGAGTTGTAGGCTTTCCATGTTAAGTAATGCTGGCTACATATATGTTTCTGACTTATGTTAGTATTTTCGCACTTTGATTTATATCATGCAGACTTTTCGTATATCAACATGTGTTAGTTTATCTTTCCCATTCAGTATTTTATGATATCATATGTGGATTCAGCTAGCGAGTTGGTTTGCTCGGTCGTATGTAATCAGGCACTGGGTTTCGTGTTACGTCCAGGCCCAGGTTCGTGGCTTGACAAAGCTTGGTATCGGAGAACTAGGTTCAGGTGTTCTATGGAGTTTATGAAGTTGTGTTAAGTGGAGTTTCCATTATATGTAAGTGTCGGCCATGCATGTAAATGGTTAACAACCAATACATTTAGGATTGTCTCATTTCTTTTTGTTCTAGATCGTTTCATGAAGCTAGAGAAATAGGTAACCTTCTCTTCCTATCAAATTCTAGACGTATTAATTCCTAAGTGAGGGGAAGGAAAAACTCAAGGTCCTTTAGAGGATGATCGCCCATTGGGGTATAATTTTTTAGTACATATTGGTAGCAAATGAGATCTGAGAGGATGTTGAAAGTGGGATGCAATTGATAGTAGTACAGAGTAGAGCATAACCTTATCTAAAGTACAAAAGCAGTTATCATGTTTTATGGTTATGATTTTACCTCAACTACTAGCTATATAGTCTTTTAGTTATCAGGTTTATGGTTATTCAGTACGTAGCTGTTTAGTTCCCAAATCTGCAATTTTTAGTGTATCCAAATTTTGTTGACTTGTGAGCATACAGTGATGCCTATGGGTGCTAAACTAAAACGTAAGTAACAATGATTATAGCGAAATCTTCGCATTAAGACCCAAGCTTGGTCAAATGGTGCAAGAAGTGATTTATCAAATGATGGTATACTTTGAAGGACATGTTTGTTTATGGTTGTGTATCTGTATGTATGATACTTTACATAAAAAATTCATTTTATTTCTTAGAAATGGAGCCGCATGTTGGATGATGATAGTTTAGATGTCAGACCCCATGGTTTAGCACCTTAAGAATTTAACTGGAGCGGGCATATAATTTATCATTATTTCTTTGGATAGCAAAGAAGCGTAAGGGTAAAATACCTAGGAGTTAGAAAAGTTTGATATTACCAAATATGTGTTTTTCGTAAGACTCATGCATATGACTAAGAAGATATGATGTATCACAATAGAACCAAGAGTAACCGATATTGAATTTCATGGAATGATTTTAAGTTATTCGGATTTATTCAAATCAAAAATAGAAAAGGCCACGTTAGTGAGTTACTGTAAAATAACAACCATTATTGTGAGATAAAGGACATGACAGTCCCTCTTAGGTTATGTAACTAAGTTTTTACCCTGAATGTTTATAGTTTGATATGATTTTGAAGTGTATAGAAAGTTTGGGGTTAGATATTCCAATTTCGTTTAAGACAGATGAAATTTCCCTAAGTGTGATCCATGTACATAGTAAAAAAAGGATAGTGTGCGACCGTAGAATAGGGTCGAATGATGAGGGAAGTTAGGAATAACCTTATTCTTCACTTTAGTTTTTCAAAGCAGAAAAAGAAACTATGATGCTAGCAGGTGGTTAATAAAACAATAATAAGTTTTGAGTAGGTACCATGAATTACCAATTTCAACAAAGCTAGTAAAGGTAGATTTGATTTACTTAGCAAGGTTAAAACTAGTCAGTGTGTAATAGTTAGAAATACCAAATGCGTGTTGGAATCCAAAGAGTTTAAGTTAAACCTGAAGTACAGTGACAATCGAAGAAAGAAAAATCACATAGGCAGTAAGAGAGCAAACTACAAAGTAATAACCTTTAAAATTTATTGACAAGGGATTTTCTGAGATTTCTAGTGTCAGCAGACTTAAACCATTAAGATTCTGAACGATAGTTGTGAGTATATTAGCTTTCTGTTTATGTAAGTAGTTTAGTTTTTCCTAGTAAGAAATATTGCTCCGAAGTAAGTCATAGATGAGTCGACATTGATGTAAGGTGCAAAGAATTATAGAAGATAAGGGAATTTGTTCGGATCCCAGTAAAAGAGAAGGATCCTCAAGTACAAGACCTTAACCTTTGGTCTAAGGGGAGAGATGTGATAATTGTTAGTAATTCTAGTTGGAGATTTGAAACCCACATAGTTAGCATGGGATATAAAAACTATAAAATCATGCCCATTTATGTAACACGAGTGTAGCGCCATTGCACGAGACTCTAATATTGGGAGTATTGGTCAATGACTTAGTTCACAACTATACTATAAGTGTTTTCAGGAAGTGCCTCAAAACGATGATCAAGCAAGGGAAGTATAGCTCATGATTGAGGCGGACAAGAGAACTATAGTAAAATAAGTTCATCGCTTTCGGACTCCGAAGATGGTGGAGTTGTTATCCAAAACATGACTTGTTACTCCTTAGTAGCCGAAGAGAAAGACAAACAGTTTGATGATCCCTACTTGTTGCAGCTGAAAGAGGGGATTCACAAGCATAAGACGATTGCTTTTGAACAAGGGGGAAATGATGGTACTTTGAGGTACCAAGACGGATTGTGTCTTCCATACATAGATGGACCTAGAAATGGAGGATCATGTTAGAAGCCCATAATTGCAGATATTTATCCACCCAGGTTCCCCAAAGATGTATCATGTTCAAGGAGATTTATTTGTGGAACGACATGAAAAAGAACGTCGCGGACTTTGTGGCCAAGTGTCTGAATTATCAGTAAGTGAAAGTTCAACAGCAGAAAGCCCAGTGTTTTACCCTAGAATACACATATTCTTGAGTGAACATGGTAAATATTGACTTTATAACAGGATTATCTCACTCATTTTGAAAGCGTGATTTGATTGGGTGATTGTAGATCGGCTTTCAAGTCAGCACACTTCATTCTAGTAAAGACACAAATTCAACAGAAGATTATGCCAAGTTGTACATTCAGGAGATCGTTCGATTGCACAGGACTCCATTGTCTATCATTTTTTCGATCGTGGTGCTCAATATACAACAAACTTTTAGAAGTCCTTTCTAAAAGGTTTAGGCACAAGAGTAAACCTCAAAACAGTTTTTCATCCTCAGATAGATGGCTATGCATAGTTCACTGTTGATACCCAATTTTTTCCTATATTATTTTTGAAATGCATATCTATCTGCAAAATAGTACATATGCATCAATTAATATTTTTCCATAATTTCTGCATTTTTTTCTAAGGATTTTTATTAATTAATCCCAGTATTTTAATTATATAAATAATTACTAATTGCATCACAAAAGGCTTTATAACAATTTTATGGCTTAATTTTACCATTTATATTTATACTAAGCTTTAATTATTTCATGAATAGCCACATTTACATTTTTGGATTATAATTGCAATAACTTTGCAATAATAGCCCATGTATGTATTATTACCCTATTTTCACCATAAAATATCTTTTTATATTTTTATAATATTATGTAATAATTTTAAATTATTTTTATGCATGAAAATATTTTTTTGTAATTTATTAACAATTTTTACTAATTATTTTATTATTTATTTGGACATTTAACAAATAGCCCCTTTAAATTTCGTTTTAACCCAATTACACAGCCTAATTACCAATTATCCTACCCTTAGCCCAATTAAATCTACCTAAGCCCAATTCATCATCTAACCCGACCCAAAACTTCCTCTAATCGTGGTCGTTGATCTTTGAGAACAACGGTCCACATTACTCCTTTCCTTTTTTAATCTTATTGTAACGACCCGACCGGTCGTTTTACATTATCGGACCCCATTCCCCTGTCTAAGTCTTCCCATAGCGGCTTCTTGTGAATTGTGACATGCGGGGATTGGTGGTTCAGGATTTGGAAGTGTTTTGAGCAATATAGGAACACTTGGCTCCTTAAGGTTGGCCTATTTGGCCAAGTTTGACTTCGGACAACATTTTGAGCAAACGATCTAGGAATCGAGTTCCGACAGTGTCAGTAGCTTCGTATGATGATTTTGGACTTAAGTGTATGTTCGGAATGGGTTTTCGATAACCCGGGAGCGTTTCGGCGCCCGATATAGAAATAAGGATTTCCTTAAATTTGAAATTTGGTTTGTAACGTGATTTTATGATATCAAGGTCCGAATGAAATTCCGAGACCGGGAATAGTTCTGTTATGTCATTTATGACTTGTCTGCAAAGTTTGAAGTCATTCCGAGTAGTATAGGCCGGATCGGCGCATTGAAATGAATTCTAGAACTCTAAGTTCAAAGTGTTGATTCAATTTGGTTTTGGGGTCAAATTCTGAGTTTCGCTGTTGCTTTTCACGTTCCGAAAGTTTGAGGGAGTCCGTATCATGAATACAGACTTGCTGATGCCTTTGGACGGGGTCCCGAGGGGCTCGGGTGAGTTTTGGACCCCTGGGAGCTAAGTTCAGAAAACCAGATTTTTGCTTTCTAGTTTCCTTCTTCGCGATCGCGGGAGGTGGGCCGCGTTCGGGGAGAAGGAATTGGGCTGGGCTACTGAATGCTCTTCCCGTTCACAGGAATCTCTCCGCGATCACAGAAGGTCAGGTCCCTAACCTTCGCGATCGCATCCCTGTCTCTACGTTCGTGATTGTCTGGATCCCTGGCCTTCGCGATCGCAGCCTCGCCTCCGCGTTCGCGTAGAGGTGAGACGGGGCCAGGCCTATTTGCTCTTCGCGATCGCAGGACCTCCTACGCGTTCGCAGAGGTCTAGCCAGTTGGCTTTCACGATGGCGGGCCCCTTTCCGCGTTTGCATAGAAGGGTCTCAGGGCCTGGACCATTTGGCCTTCGCGATCGCGGGCCCCTGGTCGCGGTCGAGGTGAAGGGGATATTTGGGCAGTTAATTTTATATACGGGATTTAAGTACCATTCCCCATTTCCATCTTCTTCCTTGTGTTATTTGAGAGATTCCAAGAGGATTATTCAACCTAGTACTTGAGGTAAGTAAATTCCTTATTAACACTAGTTTTAAGCATTAATTCCTAGATGAATTCCCTACTAAATTATCAAAAATCATGAATTTGGGTAGTAAAATTAGGGCTTTCGAGGAATTTGTGATTTGTCCGTTTAAAGCCATGAATTCAAGTAGAAACTACATAATGTTGATCCTTAGGCTATGGGTGAGCGATTCCTTCGAGATTTCTTGGGATTTGAGCATGCGGGCTCGGGGTTGAGATTTAGTAATTCTTCAAGAATGATGAATTTTGAATAGAATAGGATAAATCCTCTTCTTTGATCATGAATTGATATGTTGTGCTATACTTGACTAGTTGCGAGACCTCGAGGGTAGATCTCGGAGATTTCGGGCGAATCTTTGATCCTAGGGTTAGTTTCTCCACGAGGTGAGTCTCCTTTCTAACCTTGTAAGAGGGAATTGTCCCCCTAGGTGCTCTAAATTCTATGTGTACTTGTTTGGGGGCTACGAACGCACCAAGTGACGAGAGTCCGTACGTAGCGGCTATTATTGTTATGTCTGGGTAGTTAGGCCACAGCATGTTCATTGTTCTTCCTTGTCCTAATATATATATGTTATGTACTCCTGTTGTGCATAGCAATATTTCATCTAAAAGATTTCGTGATACTTGACTCGAAGTAATTGTATTTGTGTATCTATGGGATCGGGTCATATGCCACGACGGACTTGCGAGTGTTCTGTACCTATATTGGGATTGGGTCGTACGCCACATTAGATTTGAGAGTGATTATACCTATATTGGGATCGGGCCGTACGCCACGACGGATTTGAGAGTGATTATACCTATATGGGATCGGGTCGTACGCCACGGCGGAGTGAGAGGTACTTGTATACGTATATGGGATCGGGTCGTACGCCACAGCGGGTTTGGAAGGTACTTTATGAGAGCGGGCCGTACGCCACGGCGGATCTAAGACTTGGTTATTATTGGTTCATTCCGGTGGTCCTACCCTTGAAAATGCATCATTGCTTAATTCAGTAGTGGTTTGGATTTCTGCTCTGGATATGTACTTGTTGCTTATTTCCTGACATGTCTACTGTATTTCATTATATTCTACCATATGTTATTACTGTTGGACCTTAGTGAGTATCGAGTCGACCTCTCGTCACTACTTCTTCGAGATTAGACGGGATACTCAATGGGTACATATTTATTTAATATGTACTTATGCTGCATTTCTGTACTTAACTGTACAGGTACTGAGGTCGGTGCTTCTGGTTATTATACCGGAGATAGATCCTGAGCTAGTGGACTTGACTTCACGGTGAGCTGCTTCTTCTGGCGATTTCCAGCAGTACCATGGAGTTTTCCTTTTGTCCCGTCTATTTCATTCAGACAGTGGGATTGTATATATTATCTTTTGGTTATTCTATTAGCATGCCCGTGACACTCGTGACACTAGTTCCTGGCACACACACGTAGTGTTTATTTTGGGTTTTGGTCTGTATAACCGTATCTATGCTTATCCTTTGGCCCACACAACATTATAGCTTTATTACTTATTACTGGGTTATCATTTTTGGACATCATGCCTAAATCTGTTTAAAATTTGTAAAATATTGGCATATATAATCAATTGGAAAGGGTAGCACATGGTGGACTTCATGTTGGCTTGCCTAACCCCGCTGTTGGGCGCCATCGCGACCTGAATTAGGATTTGGGTCGTGACACTTATCTAAGCCTAACCCCCCTCATTTTCCTTTCTTCCGCCGTCTTCGTTCCCCCTATTTCTCACCTTCTCTCTCAAGCAGTCCCCCTAAAACCTAACCGTCGTCACTGGAAAACACCCCACCCATGGGATTTCTCTGTAACTTCCGGCCCTTGCCCGCCTTCTACATCTTCTGGTTGTTCGATTATGTCAATTTATGAAAGAATCTCAAAGAGATTCAACTTGGGGTTTGTTAGAAACCTTTTCGAAGGCCTGTCTACGGCCATCTCTATTTGTGAGTATTATTTCCTTCCTGTTTCTGGCTCGAATCTATGGTTTTAAACCAGGTCTATTCCATATCTGTCATTTTTCTTAAAACCCTAATCTTATGACTATATGGGTCTGTTCAGATCCTTGTAGATCTGAAATATTTTAAAATGTTATTTGGTATTTTTATTCAAAAAACCTTATGTTTCCTTATTACTATTCGATTCCAGTGTTTTCTAAGAACTAGGTTTCGCCCTAAGTTCTCTTCAAAGGGTTTAAACTTCCAATTGTTTGAATCTGATTATTCTTTACTGGTTTAACTAATTTTGTGTATATGCTTTAAACCCTAGGCCTTTCTGTTTATTGCACTGATTACTTCAATCTTTCTCCCGTTATCTGTTTATCTCTGTCAATCAAATATACTGATTGATTTTACTTAGGGTTCGAAGTATTTTTCTTTTTAAATTAGTGCTTCCCTGTGATTTACCTATTTTCTTTATTTGTGACTTTAATTAGTTATACTTGTCTTACTTAGAATATTAGGCTGATTTAGGGATTTAATTGTCTCCTATATGGTATATGATTGATTTGTTACCTTATTTGAATCCCAATATGAATCGTTAAGGGATTCTCCCCAATTTAAGGGGTCCTTTCCGCATTCTTCTGTGTGAATTGATCGAGTTAATTCCCCAATTAACTGATTGGTTTATTTGATTACCTTGTTTTATGAACTCTGATTTATTCTTTACTTTATTTGTCTTACCTTACTAAGTGTTATATAAACTCTCATTTTGACTTCTTTAGACAACGGACACATTCAGAAAGAAACACACACACACACACAGACTCTTATTCAAACCTTTTGTTACTTGTGTTTGCTACACTGTCTAGCCGGCTGAAAGCCAAGGCTAGACCATTGGGTTCTGCACACTTTCACATTCATGTTTACCACTTCTTAACTGGTATGTCTCCCCTCATATTGCCATTCATTATGCTATGAAGTTCAAACCTATGTGCTTTCATGTCTATTGGTTTACTTTTGTGTAGTTGAATCCATGTCCTTTATGTATTTTAATTAGCATGACTACTTCTGTCTTTCTTGTTTATTGACCTCAATTAGTATGACTACTTCTATGTAGTTAAATCCATCTCTTTTCTGTGTATTGATTTCAATTAGCATGACTACTTATGTCTTTCCTATTTATTGACCTCAATTAGTATGGCTACTTCTGTGTAGTTAAGTCCTTGTCTTCCCTGTTTATTAGCATGTCTATCTCTGTGACTATGTCCTATTCAGTGTGTAATATGTCAACCTGCCTTTGCATACTTTATGTTTCTGTTAACTAGCATGCCCTTAACTCTTATGAAATTACTTTGTCTAGTATGTCAGTATGGTTCCTGCATTCTAACATGTTCTTATTTGATCCATGATAAGTGCTTACTTGTTTCTCAATTAGCATGCTTTCATTATTGACCTATTTTATGTGTTCCTGATTAAGGACTTCTATGTTCCTAACCCTGCTACCCTTCTTTGTGTAGTTGTCTGTTTATTATTCTATTCCCATCATGTTATATGCCCACCTAGTGTTAATTAATGAACTAGGTCAAATCTAGGCGATGTGTAACCTTGCTTGAAGTGGTTGTAATCCTATTTCTGTCTATTGTTTGATTCCTGGGGTCTTTGTTTGAATTTAAAGTACTGAAATGACTCTGTTTACTCCTATTTTACTTCTAAACTTTTTCCTAAAACTATCCCCTATTTTCATATACTATTTTCAACTCCCACTCTTATACGCTTAGGGTCCTGCCCCTCCAGTGTGAGCACTGCTTAAGAGTCCATGAGACTCCTCCGAACTCTGACACACTGGGGCTGGCATTTCCAAATTTTGTTCACAAAAATTATTTCCTTTAAAGGGTTTCTGATGTGAGCATTGCCCTGGGTCGCTGAGGCCCTTGGGAACTTTGACACACTAGAATACCATTTTGGGTATTATGAGATACTGGCAGACTTCAGACTTGGTTGAAGGCGTGGTTTTCCAGGTTTACTTTTGGGCCTATCTAGGCTCCCTATAGTATAGCAATGTTCATTCTGTAATTCATTTTATATCTGGTATGTAATAATAACTCTTGTAAAAACAAATATTGGGGACATTAGTAAAACTGGGAGGGACTTTTATATATAATTTTGTGGGGATCGGGTAGAAACCATGCCTATGGGACTGTTGTGGTAGTATTTATTTGCATTAGAAATTATGTTCATGGGGTTTATCTCACTATGTTGAATTTGCATCTTCGAAATTCTGTTTCTAGTCCATTGAATAGTTCCCCATTAATCATATTATTCAATATTCATATGTGCACTAGAAATCATGTCCCTAGGAATTTCCTTGTTGAATTTGCTTGAAAAATGGCTAATAACTTTATTGTCCTAGATACCATTCTCATAGGAAAATATGTATAAAATCAGTATCATCGCTTAGTCATCATGCCTATAGGAAAATATGCATAAAATCAGTTTCATCAGTTAACCATCATGCCTATAAGTATAAAACAGTTCCAACACTTAGATATCATGCTTGTTGAGATAAAAACATAAAAATCAATTTTTGTGTAACACTTGTGATAATTCTCAGCACATAGACAACATGCCTATAGGGTCTAAACAGATAAAATCTGCCTGTTAAAAAATATATCTCTGGCTTATAATTATGGTCCTGATTAACATTTAGATGACATGTCTATATGATATTGCTGATCCACACCTAGGCAAGCCTGTAGGACAACTAAAATTCTGAAGTCTAAAACTACGTTTTTGTGTGACTGCTTATAAACTGCCAAGATTCAGTAGGTCATAAAATCAGTAGGCAAACTGATTAGGTATTCACTGCCTCGCCTTGATGAAAATGTTGCTTTGTGCTCATCTAGATATCATGTTATAGGACCTTTAAATCATTTAAAATTGTTTGTTTGAGGCGTGCAGTTGTTTGTTTATATGTGGAGGTAAATGTGAGCCCCCTAACTGCTCCTCTTTATGTGACAATCCTACCAGTTTTGTTTGACGCCTAGTTTTCTCTTTTTAAGCACCATAGGTGAGTCAAGAACAACCTTAATAGAGGTCCTAAGCACCTCCAGGACCACAGGTAAGGAACGGGTAATGCACGCGTAGAGTACGTATTCGATGTTATTAGAACGCTTAGCTAATAGTTAAAGGAGGGGGGGGGGATAATTGGGTAGTAAAAGATATGATGACTTGTGCTCTAATGCTACGCGTAACACCTTTATTTGAGGAAATTCTACCGAGTATTGCACAGAAGTGATCCTATAGGCTAATAAACTTAGGACCCCCTTTATTCCCGTTTTGAAATGATCTCTATTTGTTTAAATTGCTTTATGATTAATTCACTTAAATTGAATTTGGCCGAGACCCATCGTTGTGGACCTCGAGGGGTGCCTAACACCTTCCCCTCAAGGTAATTTCGAGCCCTCACCCAATCTCCTGCAAAGTAAATCGGTTTATGAGTTAATTGTATTAGGTGCCCTAACACACCTTAAATTTGTTAGGTGGTGACTCTTCAAATTCCATACCCCTTTCCCAAAAGGAAATGAGTTATCCCAAAAGATGTCGAATCCGGGACTCTGCGAGGTAAAAAGGGGCGCGACAGCATGGCGACTCTGTTGGGGATAATTAGGCTTTTACCATGACAAATTTGTTTTTGTGAATTATTCTATGCATGCTTTATTTTGTCGATATATGTGCACCCTTTCCCTTTCCCTTTATGTGAACTTAACTATCTATTTTCAAGCATTTATGATTTTCCTTTACTACGAAACTGACTTGCCTCTTTGTTTTCTTTTTAACTATCTTTCAATTATTAAATACCACATTTATTACTTTTCTAATGTGCAAATACGTGACAACATGCTATTTACTGTTGCATAAATCATGCTTAACATCAGATTCCACTCGTGCGTAATCAATCTTATAGCAATGCATGATGAGTGGTTGCTATCTTCCTATATATCCCCCCTTAAATTCGGAAAGGCTTATTTGCGGTAAAACTAGTCGATTAGTGGTGCAATCGACGGTTCCGTGCCTTTCCCCCTCAAGTTGTCCGCTTGAGGGTACCATTCTAGACCCCCATAGAAACCTTACTCTGATTATAACTATACATGCATCATGGTCAAACCTAGTTGGGTTAATATGTTGTCCACATAGTAACCCCTTAAGACAAACCTTATCCAAAAGTCCACCGGGGTTTCCATAATCCCATCAGATGCAACCACGTTTTGTGCATTAATTTTAGAGAATTAAATGCCAATATGCTAATCATGGATGTATAAATAGTCGAATCATGAGGGGGAAAGGGGCCTAACCTTATTTGTTTTGCAGAAAATGAGGCACGAGGTCCCCAGGTTCGGCATGGTCTGCAATATACCACCACTGCTACTGGATTGGTGGGAAGATCTTTCTTCAAGTGACAAGAAACATGTGAAGAAGGTCCTGGGCAATTTGCCTTCTTTTTTAGACATCCAACCAAACAACATGCTGATTGAAGCTGCAACCATGTTCTGGGATAGTGAAAGGTCTGTGTTTCACTTTGGGAACATAGAAATGACCCCACTCCTAGAAGAAATAAGGGGATTTTCTAGGCTACCTTGGGACAACCCTGGGCTATTGGTGCCGTAAAATCGCACTGGTAAGGGGTTTCTAAAGATGATGGGTCTGAAAAAGAACGCATATTTGGAGTGCCTAAAGAAATCTTATATACCATTTGACTACTTGTATGAGAAATACAGTCATAGAAAGTCCTACCGTATTTTCCATGATGATTTTTCCATCACTTCCTTGGGTCACATTCACCGTAGAGTTTTCGTGTTCGTTGTTTGCTTCCTGGGTATGATAGTGTTCCCAATGAAAGGGGACAGAATCCACACAAGACTGGTTATGGTAGCCAAAACTCTAATGGAGGGAATCGAGAGACAAACATACACCACAATCCCTATGATTATAGCTGATATTTATCGGGCTTTGGACCGCTTCCAGAAGGGGTTCAAACATTTCGAAGGTTGTAATTTGTTGCTGCAACTTTGGTTACTAGAGCATCTCCAAAAGGGTCAATATCGTCAGGAGATTCCACGAAGGGCGTGGAATGATCACATAGCCTTCCATCACCCTAAGAGGATGACTTATATACCGGACAGGTTTGCTCAACCAGAAAGTGCTAAAAAATGGGTGGAATTCTTCGACAATTAGACAGAGGATCAGGTCCAATGGATGTTTGAATGGTTGCCTATTGACGAGGTCATCATTAGGTCTAGGGATGCTCCTCACTTGGGGTTGATCGGGTTAACGGGAATATACCCTTATGTTCCCATCAGGGTTATGAGACAAGCAGACAGGAAGAAAATCGTACAGCGGGTTGCGAAGATGAGCCATTTTCGGGCAAATTTTTAGGATGACGACATCCCTTACAGGTTCCAAGCTTAACATATGTGGCACTCAAAGATCATTGTGGAGAAGGACACCATCGAGCCAGAAAGGTATCACGCGAGATATGCACCCTTTTATCCGGCATGGTTAGAGGACAACTTAGTTGGGGTAGTGGAGCCAGGAATAGGTCGAGGAAACAGGGTCATAGATGAAGATGCTGAGACCCAAGTAAAGTACAACATATTGCACAAAAGGATTACTAATTCCGAGGCCGAACATCAGGAGATACACGAGACAAACATGAGACTGATCAATGAATAGAGGGAGATGGCTATCACCTTCAATGAAAGGGTAGAATATCTACAGCAGGGATTGATGAAGCTGGAGGAAATGATAAGAAAGAGGGTCGCCGACTGCCAAAATCCTGAAGGAAGCGAGGGAGGATATCTAGCAAGAGTCTACCTACTATTGGGTCTGCGCGAGCTGTGGACCCTGGTCGATAGAGTTAGGAAGATCAAGCCTGGGGAAGGTCCTTCTAGGACCAAGTAGATTAGATTTATTTGCTTTTCCAAATGTAAAAAGACCAAGTGCCAGTAGTGACTTATCTTTTATTTTCTTAGTGTCATGTTGGATTTATCTGTTTTTATATTAATGAAATGAGGAAATTATTGGCATTTAAGTTCTCCAAAATAACTTGTCGCTAGGCCTACCTCGAGCGCAACGAGGTTCCCAAATTAGGACGCGAATTTATATTCTCGCAATATGTGTTTAAATACCGCAAATATTCTTTCTCAGAACTCTTACTAACTTGGTTACCTTTTTTTTCTTTCGTTTGATTGTTCCCATTCCCCAAATGTTGGTTCGTGCATACTGTCATCATCAGCTTATCACACAAGATCCAGGGACCCTACACCTTCTCCTCCTCCTAGTCCATCAAAAGGCAAAGGAAAAGCAAAAGTGGATGATCTCAATGGCACTAGAAAAGACAACAATACACATGTTGAACATGTGGAAGCTTCTGATGGTCAGGGTACTCAGGCCCCAGATGAGGCAGTTTCACGGCTCGAGCAGAAAATAATAGAGTTTCAGGGTGAGCTCGAGCAGGTCCGGAGCTTAGCAAACCTCTCCCTCACACTCAACATCCCAGACGTCAACCACTCAAACACCCAGAATCTCGTACCACCTCAAATCACACCTAACAAACGCCCACAGAATCCTCCTGCACCTCATCATTATACAACCCCACCGCTGAATCAAACTATCCCTCCACAATATCAGCAAAACACCTACCATAGTCCACCAAATACCCCACAAATTATTCCTGAACCCAGAACTCCACCAATGATCATTATTATACCCAAACTCCCGATCACCAAAACAATACCATATACGTGGAAACCCTACCTCACTCAACTCAACCCGTATCCTATACACCAGAATTTGCTTAAAAGGACCTGCTCATTTAGAACATGGTTGAGGAGCTCAAGAAGTTGACAAGTCGGGTTTAGGGTGTCGAAGGAGGTAAATGGATAGAAGGTCTGAACTATGAAGATCTATGCATACAACCAGATGTGGAACTTCCGGAGGGTTACAGACCTTCCAAGTTCGAAATAATTGAAGGAACATGTGATCCCAGGGTTCATCTAAGGACCTATTGTGACAAGCTCGTTGGGGTTGGAAAAGATGAAAGAATCCGAATGAAGCTCTTCATGAGGAGTCTTACCGGAGATGCCCTGTCCTGGTATATAAGCCAAGATCCTAAGAAGTGGGCCAACTGGGTGAGCATGGCATCTAACTTCATGGACACGTTCAGGTTTAATACGGAGAATACACCGGATGTCTTCTATATCCAAAACTTAAAGAAGAAGCCAACTAAGACCTTCCGCGAGTATGCTACTCGTTGGAGGTACGAAGCAGCAAAGGTCAGACCAACATTGGACGAGGAACATATGAAAAAGTTCTTTGTCAGGGCACAAGATCCACAATACTATGAAAGATTGATTATTATTGAGAACCATAAGTTCTCTGATATCATCAAGCTTAGAGAAAGGATTAAAGAGGGCATTAAGAGAGGTATGGTGACAAATATTGAGGCACTGCATGCCACGAATAAAGCATTGCAATCAGGAGGTATATCGAAGAAGAAAGACGTGGGAATAGTAATAGTTGCCCGAGGACCACAAACTCCCTTCGTATATCAGACCTCTCTACTCGCATACCAAACAACTCCACCCACATATCAACCATCACCTCCCAGATATTCCCAACCAGCCACTGGTTACCACACATATAATTCCCAACCATCTTACTTTCAGTCACCCCCAACTCGTCCAAACTACCCAAGACCCCGGCCTAACTTTGATCGTAAACCACCCAAACCTGTGCATATCATCCCAGTGGGTCAACCAAATAAAACATGTGCATATCATTCCAGTATGAAAGGGAACACCATTAACGAGTGCCGAACATTGAAGGATAAGATCCAGACCTTGATTGTCAATAAGGTCATCCAGGCAAAGGAAACTACACCTAACGTCCGCAACAACCCTCTTCCAGATCATAGGGGCGAAGGGATCAATGTGATAGAAACAGATAAAAAATGGGATCTTGAGGGATCGATTGGACTTATCAAAGAGGGTGACAATCTTAAGGAACCCTCAGTCACGCTCAATCCTATTATAGTTCAGATACAGCCGCTTGTTGAGGTTGAGGTAACTGCATCAGTTCCATTTGAAGTTGAGGTAGCACCACCTGCAGCTGCACCTATACTGTCTGAGGTGGAAGTCGCAGCACCTTTCATAGTGACAGTGTTAACCACACCGTCGTTCAGCATCAAAGCTGTACCCTGAGATTATGTGGCCGGAGCTAGGAGAAAAGGAAAGGCCAAAATAGAAGAATCTGGCGCTGCACAAGGGATGACCAGAACAGGACGAGTTTATACACCAGAGCATTTGGAAGAGTCTAGCAAGCAGGCCTCCAACAAATCGCTCGTTATTAAAACTGGCCCAGATGACCTTTGGAGAAAAGTACAAGAAAGGGATTATTATGTTGTTGATCATTTGAACAAGACTCCTGCTAAGATATCTATCCTGTCGCAGCTACAATATTCAGAGGCACACATGAACGCTCTCTTAAAGGTGTTTAGTGAAGCATATGTACATAACAACATCTATGATGACCGGAAGGATCATTTTATGAAAACATATTTATTTCTAGGCTTACTAGCCCTAAAAAAACTAATTATAATTACCTCAATTTGCGTGCACAGTCCGAGCGCGAAACCGGAAAATATTTATGTGAAAATATGTAAAATAGTAAATTTCTAGAGTTAAAATTTGGATTTAGTTGACTTTGGTTAACATTTTTGGTAAACGGACCCAGATATATGTTCCGACAATCTCGGAGGTCCGTAGTAAAATATGAGACTTGGGCGTATGCCCGAAATTGAATTCCGAGGTCCCAAGCCTTAGAAAATAATTTTTGAAGAATATTGTTTTGCTGGTTAATTCAAGAAATAAAGAAATAAAATAATATGTGAAAAATGTGATAGCGGGCCTGTATTGTGGTTCCGGAGCTCGGAAAAAGTTCGTTATGTTGTTTCATGATAATCGGAGTTGATTTGATATAATTCGGACATCCGGTTGAAAAATTAGGAATTTGAGTGTTCTTGAGGATATCTTGAGTTTTGAGGCTAAAACTGTAGATTTTGATGTTATTTTTTTATTTGATCGCACGAGCAAGTCTTTATGATATTTTTAGACTTACGTGCATGTTTGGTTTGGATCCACGAGGGCTCGGGTGAGTTTCGGGTAGGCTACGAAGTGTCTAGACTTAGAAAAATATCGCAACATCTGAACATCTGGTGTGCATGCCTCAGATCTCGCAAATGCGAGGCCGGGCTTCGCAAATGCGCAGCCAATGGCAAGTCTCAGATCTTGCAATTGCGAGGTCCTGGGTCGCAAATGCGAAGGGCCCCTGTTTGCAAATGCGAAGGCCTGCTCGCATTTTCGATATTTTTCCGGAAAGCTCAGGGTTTGCAAATGCGAATTCCAGTTCGCCAATGCGAGACCCGTAGCCTGTTATATCAACTTTTTGACGGGTTTTACACTTCTTTTTTAATTTTCTCAAACCCTAAACCTCCATAAGAGACTTTCCAAAGACCCAAAATTCTCCAAACCATTGGTTAGTGATCTCTAACTAATCTCTTTCAATTCCTAACAACTTTTAACAAGATTACAACCAAAATTCTAGAGTTTTCATGGTAAAAATTGGGTTTTTGGGTAAAACTTAGGAATTTCAAAGTTTGGGGAGTTGGACCTCGAATTGAGGTCGGATTCAAATACCAATTGTATATCCGGGCTCGAGGGAGATCGGGTAAACGGGTTTTGGTACGAACCTCGAGTTTAGACCAAGTGGGTCCGGGGTCGATTTTTGGATTTGGATAAGAAAACATAGGAGAACCATTGTTTTTCAGTAAAGATAACATTGAACAAATTGTTATTATATTTGAGCGAATTAGAGGTAAATTCTAAAGGAAAGGCAATGCTAGAATAGTGAATTGCTTGTGACATCGAGGTAAGTGCTTGGTTTAACCTTGACTTGACGGAATAGGAATCCCCAAATTGATTGTTATGTGAAATTGCTTGTGTGTAGTGTATAAGTTAGGTGACGAGTATCTATGCACTAGCAAATTGCTTGTTTAACATGATCCCTTTTCTGTTTCCCATTTATTTGCTTCCTAGTCTACGGATTCAAATACCAATTGTATATCCGGGCTCGAGGGAGATCGGGTAAACGGGTTTTGGTACGAACCTCGAGTTTAGACCAAGTGGGTCCGGGGTCGATTTTTGGATTTGGATAAGAAAACATAGGAGAACCATTGTTTTTCAGTAAAGATAATATTGAACAAATTGTTATTATATTTGAGCGAATTAGAGGTGAATTCTAAAGGAAAGGCAGTGCTAGAATAGTGAATTGCTTGTGACATCGAGGTAAGTGCTTGGTTTAACCTTGACTTGACGGAATAGGAATCCCCAAATTGATTGTTATGTGAAATTGATTGTGTGTAGTGTATAAGTTAGGTGACGAGTATCTATGCACTAGCAAATTGCTTGTTTAACATGATCCCTTTTCTGTTTCCCATTTATTTGCTTCCTAGGATAACTATTCTATGATCATTGACGTTTACATGGGTATTTGGTTTTATTTTATTATTGCCAAGTATTGTTGCAAGTGTGCTAAAAGTGTTGGTTGTTCCTTTGATTTTGTTATGGTACATAAAGATTGAGCTTGATGACAGCGTTACGGTACTTACATATATTCTGGTTGGTTTCATTATGAAATGATATTTGATACAGCTTAAGAGCTATACCGTTTTTTGTTTACAATTGTTGAGGTAAAAGTGTTGTGAAAGGCTTGTCCTGAATTGTGTAAATTTTCATAAATAAATTAATTGATGATATGTCTGGTGGGAGCGGGTTGCACGCCGCAACAAGGAGCAATAAAGGAGGACACCTATGTTTTTACTGAATTTTCTTCAAGATCAAAGATTTGAAAAGCTTTTGTTTTACTTTACTATTTTACATATTTTTCACTTACTTTTATTTTAAAGAGAAATTTTGGAAATTTATGTGAGATTTTGGTTATAGTTGAGGCCCGGAAAAGAGGCAACTGAATTACTTTATTTATTATTACAGGTTTATTGTTCTTGTTTTATTTAGATTTGTATATTCTTGTTTTGTTATATATATATATAGACTGATACAGGTTAAGTTACATTGCCCCGCCTTAGCCTCGTCACTGCTTCGTCGAGGTTAGGCTCGACACTTACTCAGTACACGGGGTTAGTTGTACTGATACTACACTCTGTACTCTTTTGTGCAGATCCAGGTACCGGCCAGTGTTTGGAAATCTTAGTAGCTGACATTCATTCTTTCGAAGACGAGGTACATCTGCTGGCGTCCGCAGATTCTTAGCATCTTCTCTCAGTTTTTACAGACATTGTTTTATTATTTTCGAGACAGTTATACTATTTCTTTCAGCCCATTATTTGTAGTACTCTTAGTGATTCGTGAATTGTGACACCAGACCCTGGGGTAGTCTTTGGTTATCTATCGAGTTAGAGACTCGGTATTATTATTA
Organism: Nicotiana undulata; assembly: GCA_005239495.1. Taxonomy (NCBI): domain Eukaryota; kingdom Viridiplantae; phylum Streptophyta; class Magnoliopsida; order Solanales; family Solanaceae; genus Nicotiana; species Nicotiana undulata. The sequence continues at coordinate 52,684 of MDKH01048082.1, forward strand.
TTATTATTCATTTATTCTTTATTCATGGACTTATGCAAGGGAAGTAATAAAGTTTAGTTTACTTCGAATTGTTTTGTGTTAGTTAAATAGATTTTTAATGGAAATTGATTAAATAAACTCTAACATTGGCTTGCCTAGCAAGTGTGGTGTTAGGCGCCATCACGATCCTTAAAGGTGGGGAATTTGGGTCGTGAGAAGATCACTGGTGGAGTAATGGCCAATATGGTAGGACAGGTGCTGGAAAGCCACAAAATCACCTTTCACGAGGACGAATTGCCGCCTGAGGGTTTGAATCAAAACAGGGCACTGCACATCACAGTGCAGTGCGAAGACAAGTTCATTTCCAGAGTTCTGATCGATGGAGGATCCGGTCTCAACATTTTCCCATATTGAAGAGGTTGGGAAAAGGCCTGCATGAGATACGGGAAGGAACTATGAATGTGAAGGCATTCGATGGGTCACAGAGAGATACCATTGGAGAGACTAATCTCTTTCTTTAAATGGGGCCTACATGGTTTGATGTCGAGTTTCACGTACTGGATATATCTGCATCCTATAATCTGTTATTGGGACAACCCTAGATACATGCCGCGAGGGTTGTAGCATCAACCTTACATCAGGTCGTGAAGTTTGAGTGGAATCACCAGGAAGTAATTATCCATGGAGATGGAAGAAATCCCATTACACTAGTTAGACTATCCCAGTGGTTGAACATAGAAGAAATTTAGGTGGAGAAACCTACCATCATATCGAGCGGGTGAACGTGGTTGAGAAAGATAAGTGGTGGGATAGCAAGATATCAAGCCTGCTAGCATGGAGAGGGTATAAGCCTGGCAAGTTTCTTGGTAAAAATCTTCAGGGCATCTCCAAGCCGATACAACCAAAGCGTCATGGCACCACTTTCGGGCTAGGATATCAGTACACCCGACAGGAATTTCGCAATTGGTTACCACCATGACGTGGTCCGTACTATCCACTTGAGCAGCATGTGCCACACCTGAATCAGACCTTCCATCAGGCCGACATTATATGGGGATCAGAGGAGGAAGAAGCATTGGCAGCCTTGAGGAACCTGTTTCTGGAATATGATGACATGGACTGTTGCGTAATTGTTGAAGAGGAGAAGGAGGAAGGCCCTACCATCTGAGTTTTGGAGAAAGGAACATTCCTCAAGAGTTGGACTGTCAAACCATCCAGGGCCCAACGAGTCCCCGGGTATCAAGGCTGAACGACATTGTTTATTTTTGCTTTCTAGAAAAACGATTTTACTGTTTTACATTTTTCGTTATAAATAATATTTCCAATGTTCCAAAATGTTGTTTAAATTATTTAAAATCACTTTTGTTTGATGCTCTCAATGAATTGATGTTTATTATTACCACTTTTCTCTCGTATCTTTATCCATACAGCATTACTATTTCCTATCTCGATGAACCGGCAACTGTGATATGTAATGAGGAAACACAACAAGAGGATAGTGATTTAGAATAAGAGGATGTCATACTCGAGGAAATCGTTAGAGAAGTAGAGGATTTTGAGAACAAGCCTAAGTCCAACCTAGACGAAACTAAGATAATTAACTTGGGAGATTCTGAAACCGTCAAGGAGACCTGCATCAGCATTCACTTGTTGCCATCAGAGAAAGAAGAGTACACTCAGTTCTTGAAAGAGTATGAGGACATCTTTTCATGCTCATACGACAATATGACCGGATTAAGTACATCCATTGTGGCCCACAAGTTGCCAACAAACCCGATGTGTCCACTAGTAAAGTAGAAACTCAGGAAACTCAAGCCTGATATGAGTGTGAAAATCAAAGAGGAGGTTACCAAGCAAATCAAAGCCAAGGTCCTCAAGGTAGTTGAATATCCCACATGGCTAGCCAACATTGTGCTAGTTCCTAAGAAGGATGGGAAGGTCAGAGTCTGTGTCGATTATCGATATCTAAACAGAGCCAGCCCAAAGGATGATTTCTCGCTTCCAAACATACACATCTTAATCAACAATTGTGCTAAGCATGAACTCCATCCCTTTGTAGATTGTTTCGTCGGTTACCATCATATTTGGATGGATGAAGAGGACGCCGAGAAAACAGCTTTCATTACACCATGAAGGGTGTACTGTTACAAGATGATGTCGTTTGGCCTAAAGAACGCTGGGGCTACCTACATGAGGGCCATGAATTTTTCATGACATGATACATAAGGAGATCGAGGTTTACGTGGACAATGTCGTTATTAAATCCAAGAAGTCCACGGATCATATAGAAGACTTGAGGAAATTTTTCGACAGACTAAGGAAGTACAACTTGAAACTAAACCCTGCAAAGTGCGCATTCGGGGTTCCTGCCGGAAAGCTATTGGGATTCATCATCAGCCACCGAGGAATAGAATTGGATCCATCAAAAGTCAAAGCCATCCAAGAGCTACCACCACCAAAGAGTAAGAAAGACGTGATGATTTTTCTTGAATGGCTCAATTACATCAGTCGTTTCATAGCCCAGTCCACAAATATATGTGGGCCAAGTTTCAAGATGTTGAAGAAGGATGCTGCAACTAGTTGGACCATAGATTGTCAAAAGGCTTTTGACAAAATCAAGGAGTACTTATCAACACCACCAGTCTAGGTCTCGCCAGAGACAGGTAGTCGATTGCTACTCTACCTTGAAGTACTATATGGAGCTTTCGACTGCGTTCTGGGGTAGCACAACGAGATAGGGAGAAAAAAACAGGCCAGGTACTACCTGATTAAGAAGTTTACCCCCTATGAAGCGCGGTACTCTCTGCTGTAACGTACCTGTTGCGCTATTTACTGGATAGCTCAAAAGCTGAGGTATTACTTCTGTTCTTATACAACATATCTCATATCGAGAAAGGATCCTTCGAAGTATATCTTTCAGAAACCCATGCCCACCGGAAAGTTGGCTAAGTGGCAAATCCTGTTGAGTGAATTCGACATTGTTTATGTAACGTAGAAAGTAGTCAAGGGATAGGAACTGGCGGATCATCTTGCTGAAAACCCTGTGGGAGGAGAATACGAACCCCTGAAAACATATTTTCCCGATGAAGAGGTTTAATTCGTAGGAGAAGACATTCCTAAGTCCTACGACAGTTGGAGAATGATCTTTGACGGGGCAGCAAACTTAAAAGGAATTGGTATTGGAGTCGTCTTGGTATCGGCAACTACTCAACATTATCTAGTATCTGCGAAACTCAGATTCCCCTGCACCAACAACATGGCAGAGTACAAAGCTTGCATATTAGGGCTCAACATGGCTGTTGACTTGAACATTCAGGAACTACTAGTGATCGGCGATTCGGATCTTCTTGTGCACCGGGTACAAGGAGAGTGGGATACCAAGAATTCCAAGATACTTCCATATCTGCATCATGTGCAATAAATGAAGAAAAGGTTTACAAAGATAGAATATTGGCATGTCCCCAGAATTCAAAATGACTTTGCTGACACATTGGCCACTTTGTCATCAATGATACAGCACCCAGACAAGAACTTCATTGATCATATCCCAGTAAGGATCCATAATTAGTCGACATATTGTGCTCACGTTGAAGAAGAGACAGACGGTAAGCCTTGGTTCCACGACATCAAAGAGTATTTGGCAAAAGGAGAATACCCAAAGCATGAAAACCATATTCAGAAACGTACGCTCTGGAGGTTGTCCAATCATTTCTTCCAGAGTGGAGGAACCCTATATACAAGAACTTCTGATCTGGGACTATTAAGGTGAGTCGACGCAAAGGAAGCTTCTAATATGCTCGAGGAGATACATGTCGGAACATGCGGCCCGCATATGAATGGCTTTGTCCTGGCCAAGAAGATACTTAGGGCCGACTATTTCTAGATGACCATAGAAACAGATTGCATCTGGTATGTTCAAAAGTGCTACCAATGTCAAGTACATGAAGATATGATAAAAGTGCCTCTAAACAAGCTTAAAGCAACAAGCTCACCTTGGCCCTTTTCCCCCTGGGGGATGGATGTCATTGGTCCAATCGAGCCCACCGCCTCAAACAGGCACCAGTTCATTTTGGTGTCCATCGACTACTTGACCAAATGGGTTGAAGTCGAATCTTACAAAGTTGTGACTAAGAAGGTCGTCGCAGATTTTGTTTGCGACCGGATTGTTTGTCTGTTCAGAGTTCCAGAGTCCATCATCAGTGACAATGCCGCAAATCTCAATAGTGATCTCATGAAAGGCATGTGTGAGACTTTCAAAATCAAGCACAAGAATTCCACAGCATATAGGCCTCAAATGAATGGAGTCGTGGAAGCCGCCAATAAAAATATCAAGAAGATACTGAGAAAATGGTAGAAAATGACAAACAATGGCACGAGAAGCTACCATTTGCTTTACTAGGATACTGTACAACAGTCTGCACATCAACCGGGGCAACTCTCTACTTGCTGGTTTATGGTACTGAAGTTGTTATTCCCGCTGAAGTAAATATCCATTCCTTGAGAATCATACAAGAAGCTGAGCTCAGCAACACATAATTGATAAGGAGCCATTATGAGCAGCTAGCCCTCATAGATGGAAAAAGAATTAACGCAGTATGTCATGGGCAACTTTATCAGAACCGAATGTTCAGAACCTTCAACAAAAGAGTCAAGCCGAGGCAGTTCACACCGTGGCTACTGGTGTTGAAAAATATCTTCCCGCATCAAGATGAAGTTAAAGGGAAATTATCTCCCAGCTGGCAAGGTCCTTACATGGTTCACAGGGTACTGACATGAGGAGCCCTCATACTCGCATAAATGGACGGAGAAGTTTGGACAAAGACAATCAATTCAGATGCAGTCAAGTGATATTATGTGTAAACTATTTATGTTTTCCGCATATGATGTAAATTGAACTATGATCGACCTGATTCCCGTTTAAAAGGGGATACGTAGGCCGCCTTGTGGGTTCGGTCACAATTCAGTAAAATTTCTATTTTCCCCACAATCAGAAATCAGGGTAGAATTTTGAGGAGGGCCCTCAAAATTCCGAAGCATTTTCAGCCAATTGCAGCATATAAAGCAGTCAGAAGTTTTGTCCATTTAACTGGAGCAGAATTTTTAGGAGGAACCTTAAAATTCTATGGCAAGAGGAGACGTGATGTTTGTGATTGTGTAACAGTCACTGCTCATCCAACCGATTTCTAAACTACAATTTTACTATATCTTTGAAAAATATGCATGTCTGCTTTTGAAATAAAACTCTATTTAGCAAATGTTGCCCCGATAATTTGAACAGGATCTTCAGACAGAGCGAAAAAATTCAATCAAGCCGATGGAGACACGAACTGACCTCCCCCCACAGAACTCACGATTTTTCTTTGAATGCAGGAACAAGGAATACGCACACCTTGGAATCACAGACTTCATAACAAAAAAGATGCCAAACTCATTTACAGCTAAGAAAGTCTTTGCTATCATCTATTATTTGTTCATTGCATGAGACTAAGCTCTGTCTCAATTTTGCATGAGGCTAGGCCTTGCATCTCTATTTGCATAAGGCTATGCTTTGTCTTCTTTTTGCATGGGACTAAGCTTTGTCCCGAATTTCGCATGAGGCTAAGCCCTACCTCCATATTCGCATAAGGCTAAGCTCTGCCTTCCATCTGCATGAGGCTAAGATTTGCCTCTCTATCTACATAAGGCTAAGCTTTGCCTTCACTTTGTATGGGACTAAGCCCTGTCCCAAATTTTGCAGGAGGCTAAGCCCTGCCTCTCTATCTGCATAAGGCTAAGCTCTACCTTCTGTGTGCACGGGACTAAGCCCTTTCCCAATCTTGCATGAGGATAAGCTCTGCCTCCATATTTGCATAAGGCTAAGCATCACCTTATATTTGGCATGGGACTAAGCCCGGTACCAAATCTTGCATGAGGCTAAGACCTGCCTCCATATTTGCATAAGGCTAAGCATTGCCTTTTATTTGCATGAGAATAAGCTCTGTCTCAATCTCGCATGAGACTAAGACCTACCTCTCTATCTGCATAAAGCTAAGCTCTTCCTTCAATTTGAAGGGACTAATCCATGTCCTAATCTTGCATGAGGCTAAGCCCTGATTACATATTTGCATGAGGCTAAGAATTGCCTTCACCTTGCATGGGACTAAGCCCTGTCCCGAACCTTGCACGAGACTAAGCACTGTCTCCCTTGCACTATCTATTTTTCTTCTCTAATATCTGCCCTGTAATGACCCTACCGGTCATTTTGCGTATTAGGACCCCATTTCCCTAAATGAGACTTCCCATAGCGGCTCCTTGTGATTTATGACTTGCGGCGACGGGTGGCTCAAGATTTGGAAGTGTTTAGAGTGCCATAGGAACACTTGGTTCCTTAAGATTGGCCTTTTTGGCCAAGTTTGACTTCGGTCAACATTTTGAGCAAACGACCTCGGAATCAAGTTCCGACAGTTCCACTAGCTTCCTATGATAATTTCGTACTTGGGCGTATGTTCAGGATGGGTTTTCGATGACCCGGGAGCATTTCGGCGCCCAATATAGAAATATGAATTTCCTTAAGTTTGAAATTTGGTTTGGAATGTGATTTTTATGTTATCGAGGTCCGAATGGAATTCTGAGAACAGGAATAGTTCAGTTATGTCATTTATAACTTGCCTGCAAAATATGGTGTCATTCTGAGTGGTATAGGTCAGTTCGGCGCATTGAAAGCGAATTTTAGAACTTTAAGTTCAAAGTTTGATTCAATTTGGTTTTGGGGTCGAATTCTTAGTTTCGTTGTTGTTTTTCACGTTCCGGAAATTCGAGCGAGTCCGTATCATGAATACAGACTTGCCAGTGCCTTTGGACGGGGTCCTGAGGGGCTCGGGTGAGTTTCGTACCCCTCAGAGCTAATTCCAAAACACTAGATTTTTCCTGTCTGGTTTCCTTCTGTGTGATCGCAGGTGCACTAATGAGATCGCATAAGAGGAGTTGGCAGGGGGGAGAAAATGATATGTGCGATCGCACAGGTCTGTCCGCGTTCGCACTGGGTTAGGCTGTGGCCTAGCCCAGCTGAGTACTCTCCGTGATCGAAACCCCCATCCCCCGCGATCGCATAGGTCTAGCCCAACTAGCCTTCTGCGATCGCATGCCCCCATCTGCGGTCGCACAGTGGACCTTCAGGGGTCCTGACCATTTGGCTTGTGTGATTGCACTGCCCCAGCTGCAATCGCACACAAGGGGCAGCTGGGAAGTGTTAGTTTTAAACACGGGAATTGCCCATTTCCTCCATTTCTTTCCTCCATTAGAGACCTTGAGAGCTTGGGAAAATTTCTCCACGACCTAGCTACTGAAGAGGAAAGTAAATTCTACTCTAGTACTAATTTTAATTTAATACATGAATTACTAATTAAACTAGGTGCTAAATTAGTGAAAATTTAGGGATTTGGGTAGTAACCTAGGAATTTCGGAAATTTAGAAAATTACACGTCAATTTGCTATGAAATCAAGTAAAAATCATATATTAACGATCCTTAGGCCATGTGTGAGTGTTTTTCTTTGAGAATTTTCGGAATCCGAGCGTGCGGGCCCGGGGTTGGATTTTCGGATTTCTTCAAGAATAGTGAATTGGCTAAATTCATCAAAGAATTTCATGTTTTGAATATAATTTGATATATTTACGTATCGATTGATTAGTTTCGAGTCCTCGAGAGGCTAGTTTGGGGTTTCGGGCGCGTTCTTGGTCCGGGGAGTAGATTCGACATGAGGTGAGTCTCCTTTCTAACCTCGTAAGAGGGAATTGTCCCCATAGGTGGTTGACATGCTATGTGTAATTGTTTTGGGGGCTACGTACGTACAAAGTGACGAGAGTCCGTACGTAGAGGCTATTATTGTTACGTCCGGGTAGTAAGGCCCACATCATGCCTTATATTCTTCCTTGTAATGAATTATATGTTATGAATTTCTGATGTACATAGTATGATTCCTTGAGATTTATGAAATTTGATAAGTGAGAAGAAAATGATTATGGAAAGGAAATGTTAGTATTATTGTGTCTGCATGTGACCATTTCACAATTTACATTCCGCGAGCGGAGTGTGATTTCCCCCACTCTCATGAGAGCGGGTCGTACACCACGGCAGATTGAAAGGTGCACTTGTGGTTCGGGCCGTTCGACCCTCGGCAGTTCACATATGAGATTATACTATGGTAAGAATGCACTTATGGGACGGGTCTTTCGATCATCGACAGTGCATAGATATTATCCTTGTGAATCTGGCCGGTTGTCTTATTCATGTGTGTGCATGACTCTTTGGTACTGTTTTGTGGATATTGACTTGACAGATATTTGGGGGGAAAAGAAAGGGTAAATTGTTATTTACTTTCAATATTTACTTGGATTTCTGTGCTTTACACGTATTTGCTATTCACTGTCTTACCTGCCTACCATTTTTCATTATACCCTGTTATATTATACTGTTGGACCTTAGTGAGTGTCAAGTCGACCTCTCGTCTCTACTTCTTTGAGATTAGACTGGATACTCACTGGGTACATATTTATTTGTGTACTCATGCTACGCTTCTGTACTTAATTGTACAGGTTCTGAGGCTGGTGCATCTGGTATCATACCAGAGCTAGATTTTGATACAGTGGATCTGACTTCACGATGAGCTGCTTCTCCTGACGACCCTCAGCAGCACCATGGAGTTTCTTTTGCTTATCTTCCCGTCTATATATTTCAGACAGTGGAATTGTATATCTTATCTTTTGTACATCCAGTTAGTATGCTCGTGGTACTCGTGACACTAGTTCCTGGTACATACGTAGTAGTTATCACGGATTATAGACTATACATATTTTTGGCTCACGCCTCCTTACGGCTTCTTTTGGATTAAAACTGGTTAATTATCTTTCGATATTATGTTTCAAACTTGTTAACTTAGTATATGGTGAAATGGTTAATCAAATAAGAAAGAACCCTTAGTGAAATTAGTGTTGGCTTGCCTGACCCCGTTGTTGGGCGCCATCACGGCCTGAGTTAGGATTTTGGGTAGTGACAACATGGTATCAGAGCTATAGGTTCACGTAAGTCTCACGAGTCAAGGGCAAAACCAGTAGAGGCTTGCGGATCGGTACAGAGACGCCTGTATTTATCTTCGGAAGGCTATTGGGTGTTAAGAAACCTCTATTTATTCATATTCTTTCGTGTAGTGTATGGTTTACTAAAAACTCATTCTTCTATTCTCTCACAGATGGTGAGGACGCGCACATCCGATGTTCCAGACCCTAAAGAGGCCGCTACCCCTGTCATCAGAGGCCGTGGCAGAGGCTGGGGGAGGGCACCGGCCCGAGGTAGGAGACGAGGGCGTCCCAGAGTTATTCCAGTTGCACCACCAGGGGATCCTATCATAGAGGAGCAGGACGAGGTGCCACTAGCAGATCCTGCTCTAGTGGACTTCATGACGGCGCCCTGCTTCCAGGAGGTCATGGGCCATATGATGAGTTTTATGGACACCCTGTCTCAGGCTGGTTTATTCCTAGAAGACCTTGCCACTTCTCAGGCAGGAGGGGAGCCCAGACCCCTACCGCTTAGGCCGCAGGACAGGGAGCAGCAGTTCATCATACCCTGGGTACACTGCCCGTGGGGTGTATCTAGCCTGTAGTAGCAGCAAAGGAGCCCAGACCAGCTGCGAGCGGCGATCCACAGAAGTTATTGGACAGATGGACTCGATTGCGCCCTCCAGTCTTCGGGGGTGAGAGAGGCGAAGATTCCCGGGATTTCATTGACAAGTGCAGGGAAAAACTGCACAACATGAGGATCGTAGCGTCCCATGGAGTGGATTTCACCACATTTCAGTTGGAGGGCAGAGCTCGCAGGTGGTGGCAATCCTAAATTCTCAGCAGGCCAGCAGATTCTCCCCATGTCACTTGGGAGCATTTCACGTAGATGTTTCTGGATAGATATATCCCACCCTCTGAGAGGGAAGAGCTGCGACGTCAGTTTGAGCAGCTAGAGCAGGGGCAGATGTCA